>JAQGCL010000434.1:0-14300 GCA_034699605.1 Isotomiella paraminor | reverse complement strand
TTTTACATCTTCTTAAGATGGTGGATAAGTTACCAAGGAAGTAAAGCACACAGTCGAATAGTCAGTCCGTCATGTCATTCTTCTTAAATACTTGAATATGTAAATACCCTCTTTTAGTGGAGGATGCAAAAGTAAAAGTCTCACAAGACTCGATTTCTTTCTTTCTTTCTCCTTATTTAAAATTACATCATATGGAAATGATTTGAAAGGATGGATCAGTCAGTAGTCAGTAGTAAAAGAGTCGGCGATGGTGGAGAGTGAGAGTGCCTCTCGGTCTCACAGTGCTATTAATCATTTTCCATGAAAGTTTCATTCACTCATTCGTTTGTTCGTTCTTCTTTCATTCATTCACACTCACACATAACCCTTTCATTCTTTCCTCATGTCACTCAAAAAGTGTGTAATTATCCCCTGTCGGGCATTTGGATTTGAATCTTTCTTTTGGTGCACCACTTACTCCTCTTTCACTCATTCCTTCCTCCTTCCCCCGCGCAACTAACGTCCACACAGGAACTACAACTACGTTAATTGAGAATGGCACGCTGGCTGATGCCCGCTTGAGTCAGGCAGGACAGGAGTGACAACGTAAAGAAAGGAGGATTTTTATTTTTATGGTGGGTCCAAAAAGATGTCGAGTTGTCGTTAAGTGCCTGCTTTAAAAAATCTGTGAAAGCAGTCGCCTTGTGTGTTGTTGAATTATAAAAGAGGGAAAGTGGATATCATGTAGGTATTCTGAATGGAGTCAATATAAAGATTTCCCATTTTTGCAAACCAATTTTCAATCAAATGCAGAGGAAGTGTCCTTTTTGGTTGCATTGACTGTTTTCACCTAATGCTTTCTCCATTTTTACATAAAGGAAAGGAAAGAAATGCTAATGATCCTTGACCTGACAAGGCATATGTTATCTATGTCTAAGAACAGAAGTGCAGACGAAAGTTTCCATTATGTAACTACAGCATAGCCAGAGAAAAGAAATGACGTCAAAAATGAGAATATAAGAAAGTGTCATCTTCGTTTGTTTTGTTCTTGGCCTGTCTCGGACCTCTAAATTTGGTGGTTGACACATTCATGACTGGAGGAGAGAGGGACAGAGTGGATGGGGGGAGGAATGATATGGAAAAAATGTTATTTATTTATGTGATGCTGTCTATGAAAACGTCCCGCGGCCACCAATATTTTCATATTGCATAATATTGACAATCTTCTCCATCAACCTTGTCATGCAACTTTCCATTGCACCGTAATGCATTGGCAATATCCCCATTTGCATATTAATAAGACAACAAGGAGCAGTGGTTAGCTTTCTCCACCCCACTCTTTATGCTATCATGCATCTACAGAAGTAACGTTCTGATGATGTGATAATAGGTCAATTCTTGTCTTTACTTTCCTCGATTCTTATGAACCTAATCTTGGCTGAAGCTTGAGTCAATAATGCAACTTTGATTCGTATGAAATGTAATCCCGATACACGGTTTTATTACACGATTTCTTTCTTTTTCTGTAGTGGACCACTCCATTGGCTCCGTTCATGGTCCGGGAGACATCTTGACGTGCGGGGGATGCCAAAAGCAATTTGGCCTTAGTGAGATTGTGCGCTTCATCCAACACAAGGTCCGTACATGCCCTGCCCTTGTTGCTGCGAGTAACAGCTCGGACCCTAGTCGAAGGAATAATGCAGCCGTAGCTGCTGCGGAAGCGGCTGCTGCCCTTCTAAACAACAATAATTTGGATGCCAAAAACAATCATTCAAGTCTTCTAGTGGGCAGTCCACCTTTTTGCTCTGACATCGAAGATGACGATGACGAGTTGGAGAATGACGACGATGTTAAAAACAGCTCCAAAAGCCCCAGCACAGCCACCGACGACCAGGTACATGACAACGGAGGAGGCAGTGGGAAGGAAGATGAGGACGGACACAAGGCGATGTCAATGGGCGAGATTCCTATCATAAGGCCCAGCATATCTGCTCCCATTAATAGCCGACGGTTAAAAGGTCACCATCACCATGTGAGTGTGAACCGCCACAGGCAGAAGGAAGAGGAAAGACCGATGGCCACGTCAGATGCCTCGGTCAACACCTCAACAACCTCAGGTAAAAAAACAAAACCGTAACAATTGAAAGACGGGCTAATTGCAATGTAATTAAAGAAAAGGCAACAAGTGGAGTACAAACAATTTGACTACCAAGGCATTAGCGAAACACAATTTGCTTGTAGTGCAGTTAAGAGTATTGACATGCATTCTATTGCTCGCATAAAAAAAAGTTAAAAGGGAACATAGCGATGCGAAGCTTTCATTATTTCAGGTTTTTCTGGGAACAAGAAGAAGAGGGATGATTGTCCACGTATTTTATATCCGCCGTCAAGTTCTACATTTATATGTTGATGGGAGTGCTTCCGTTAGGAAAGGAGTTGAATTCCCACGTGGTCAGTGATTAGTGATTAGCAGACATGGATTTGATCAATTGTGTTAGGTTGCAGTTTTCAAATGACTTTTCGCACACACCGTTGTACCATAACTTAGCCCCAATGGGTTGTTCTGATGGCGATTTATTTACCAGGAATTGCAATTTTAAACCTCAAGGTTCAAACAAGGTAGATTGCACGATGTTGTAGATAAACAAAAAAAAACTTTCTACTTGGGTGACAATGACGTACGAAACCCACCAATACTCGGTAGCATTTTTTGAAGTGGTGGTGGTGGTTGGTGCTTTATAGATGGATCAGTTAGTTTGGTTTGGGAAGATGAGTTTGAAAGAGGCCTGTGTGATTAATTTGAATCCGTCTGTTTGATCCCTGAGAGAGCGAGAGAGGAGTGTGATAAATAGATTTTAAGCTTTCACCCATCCGTGTCTTCACCAGCCAAAAACTAAAACCAAACACCAAAGCAGCAGCACAGAGAGGAGAAAGAGAGAGGAGTTAAGGCATGCATGGAAGAGAGGATCATACATGAGAGTTGGTGAGAAGAGAAGGAGGAAACCAATCTGCATTTGCTTACTTTTACTTTAAAAATGGAAATGTTTGTTGCTAAGAAGAAAAGTGATCGCGGTCCGCCCGTTTCCTATTTAGACAAAGGATGGATAGATGGATCAATAAATCTAAAGTGAAGGTGGGGCAGGCTGGGAGCAAACTCATCTTCTTCAAAGTCTCAGACTTTCTCTCGTTAATATTCAATAAATACGGTGGGTTCTTCAGGGATTCTCTCCGAGAGAGACAATCCTCCGAGTCAAATTACTTTCATGCATGATGGAGTCCCTTTTTTATTTCATTTTATTCCAACAAACAACACACACAAAGTGAGCGAGCCTCATTCATTCAAAAGACATCGCTTTCCAAACACACACACACGCGTGACTTTTAAAAAAAGAGAGCAAAATGCTAAAAGCAAGTCTCCGCGTCTCCTTCATGCATTTCACTTTCTCGATATTATTTCAGGCGATTCCTGTAATTTTGACTTGCAATGTGCTAATAATATGGGTTTAAGTCTCTGTATGGCTATTCAAAACCACCGATATCCATTGCAAGCAATTTAAGTCAATATCCGTTTCTTCTGAGGAGAATCTACATGTCTCCCTTCTTTTACTGCTCCTTTGGTTTAAGTGTTTTGGAGAGAGATGACTTTCGACTTGCTTGAATGATGATGATGGTGACATTAAGCTTCACCGGATGTGGAAGGAAGAGAGAGAGAGAGAGATTGACCATTCTTGGGAGTAGTGGAAGGAGGAAGGGGTGGAAGTGGACTAATGTGGATGCTAATAAGGAAGGGGAACTTTTGCACATTTCCCAACCAAAGTGCTAATTTGAGATTCCATTCACACTTGGACCATTTGGTAGCAGAGTCGTAATGACCCCAACCCTTTCCTTGTCTCAATCTTTGACCCCACCACCATCTGCTCAATCACAGCTGTCCACAGGAACCTTGCCTAACATCATGACGACGACACATCCCCACTTTTTCCCTTTCTCCTATTTGACTGGGGTGAGTGAGGGAAAGTGTCACCCTATAGTGGACCTGTCTTCTTCTTGGCGACAGAAGATGCAATGTAGATAGGGATCTGCATGCATTGTCACTCATCCATCTCATACCTGGACAGAGGCAAGCAAAAGATATTACGCAACGTCAAGTCGGTTGAGCTACATAACTGCATCGCTTAACTGCCTGGCCTGGAAGGATGCTCTGTCTGTACGTTGATGGGTGTGGGTGGGTCGTGGTTGGTTATGTGCAGTGTTGAATAATGCATGCATGGGGGCAATAATGACCCAGCTGTTGTAACCTAGCCTCCTCTCGTCGTCTCCAGCCTTTGTACAGAATGTGACGACCAGCAGCTTGGACAACCATAATAATGGTGCATGTATTACACTGTGGAACGTAACATGATGATGACTTGGTTTGACTGTATGGTGAAAGTACAAAAAAGTGGCATGGAATATGATTAGCTGGGTGTTATTAGATATTTGTCCTGGTGCTGGATAAGAAAGGGTTATCTCTCTCTCTCTTCTCCTCCTGAATATTTTATCCGATGCTAATGATCGCCTCCAATGAATGAGGGTGATTACTCAAATGGATCCACTTCCTTCCTTTCCTGTTTACTCTTCTTGGTCACTCGCTCCCTCAAAAAGCCACATCATAAAAAAAAGTGTGTGGACATCGTCGTGGTGCAATAATAATATGCCTCTCTCTCCCTCTGTCTTTCCATTCCATTATACACTTCCATTCACTTTCTCTCTCTCTCTGTCTCGCCTGTCTCAGTTCCATCATTAGTGATATGAATTAGGTAGAGCCACGGGAGGGAGTAAAAAATATCCGGGCATTCTACCAGCAGAGCATGCACTTTCACACTGATCATTATCTACCTGTGTTATAATATCCTAATGGGCCTCATGCAAATACCCGGGAGAAAAGAGTGAGGGAGTGGGTGTATGTACTCGCTAATTAAATACAGGGCCAAACCCAGTCAATCCACTTTTTTTCCTCTGATCTGCTGGCTTCTTTTCATTTTTTACTTCCGCTTTTTACTACACCATGCACTTGCAGCCGAGAGTTGAAGCTGAATGAGTCACAGACAGGTTGAGGGAATGGTAGGACCACATTGAAATTATATATGAACAGATTTTTAAGTGAAATGCCACCCGGAGAGAGAGAGAGAGAGATGCTAAATGTGTGTGAGGAAGGATCATTTTTTCATTTAAAGCATGACAGCAGTTTTCGCATTTGTGTCCGTGCGTGCATGGGTGATATGGGTCTAAAATGAAATGAAGAAATCGGATCTTCTAATGTCCGGTCCCATCCAATCATTCCCCATCATCATATCATCCTATCATTGCAAGTAGCCATTATCTCAACCACCCCCATTTTTTCAATTGAATTGAAAATGTTTAAAAGTCCGTGTAAGAGATATCTGTCCAGTTTTTTAAAAGGAAGAAAGCATGGGCACGAAAGGGAGAAAGCTCTGAATGGTAATGATGATCGACGATAGGGGAATATGAGGCCTGTCCCATTCTCTGTAGCCAGTTTCATGCATCATTGTTGCTGCTCTTGGATGCAGTTCAGTTCACCCCTTGACGTTCGATTTCTTGTACTGAGTTGGTTGTTGATGTAGAGTTATTATTGTTGATAGAAAGGAGAACGCATCATAACTTGCATTTTTATAATCCTATCGTCACATACACACTCAAAAAAAGCATCAATGCAAGACAAACAGGAAGCTGGACTTGGGGAAGGGTTGAGGGAAAGCGTCTTTATTGAATGCACGCTTTCAAGTTTTGAGGTTGACTTTGAAAGGAGACTTTTCTTTTCTTTCATATCACGAACTTGAATCTTCTCCTCCTGTTATTACACATCACGGCACTTTCTCTTCTTATGTGATGGGTTTTGACGTAGGGCAAAACCAAGGAGCCTTAATTTAACTTCACCTGATTAAGGCGGGTCAGGTGAAAGTATATACCTAAGATTTTCTCTCTTATGGCAGTGAGTGCACCAACGGAATGCGTATGTATGCAGACACCATACTTCCCAGGATCCAATAATGATAATGATCCTTTGAAGTGTCGTGAAAAAGGGAGGGAGAGAGAGAAATATATGAATGACGACGTGCGGCTGAGTAAATTTGAATAATGTGGATCTGCTCACTTTCCTTTCACCGAATTTATGAAAGGTCACGACTGGACAACCGATGTCAACAGGATGTCAACGCCAAATTTTTTATGCAAAGCTCACCACCACCGGACCACTCACTCTTTCTTTCTTTCCTTTTACAATAGGGCAGCGTGAACTTCTTTTCCATTTCACTCACCGCTGTCACACCGAAACATTCTTTCCTCCCTCGGCATCTCTCTCGGGGTGTAGATACCTAGGTCTTATCATCTTTTACGGTTGACGAGCGAGTGGATCTTTCTTATGTGGCCTCCAGTATTTGACCAGTCTCCTGAGTTAGATGTACAATATTGCATCGTTGTTGCGCAAATTTATTTGTTTTGGAGAAGTTCAGGCTTTGTAGGATTACGACTGCATGACAACCAAACCAAGTTACCGAATCGTCGGTTTAACTTCCTGTAGTTTCGGTTTGGGCTTTGTTCAAAAAGTAAGTAAGTAAGCTGGGCTGGACGTTGGTGGATGACGATGGCCTGAGGTGGACAAATACAAATTGTCAGTGGAATTTTCGGTTCCCACTCATTCTCTCTCACTCCCACCAGTGAAGAATGATTTGTAGTTGCGTCTGCTTACTTCCTCACACTTGATCTGATTATATGCAATGGACTAATGGGATTGTCTTATTCTCGTGGGATTCGTTTTTTACCATCTCCTCCACACACAAACACCATGACTCTGCACCTCTCTCTTGCGTCTCTTGTCTCACTTGAAGAAATGAGGAAAACAAACAGGGCGATTAATACACTTGGATGCTGGCAGGGTACCCTCGAAGAAGAAAAAGAAATGCCAGCGTCCACCATTGTCTCAAACTTCCTTTCTCTCTACTTTCCACTCTGGTTCCCAGAAATTATTTAGTTGCCAGCACACTCGCCCTCACCAAGTGCAATAAATGAGCAAGATTTGATACCCAGAAACTTTTTGTCTTAAAATCATCAAGAAAAAATAAAATTGGCCGTTCTTCACGACAGATTGAGGAAGAACGGCCATTGCATTTGATAGGCTAATGCCTAACCTGTATGAGTCAAACCAACAATGTGAGGCTTTCGTAGATTCCAATTTCGGCTTCACGCTCACATCCTGCTCAGGATGAAACAATTAGAACATTTTTTAATCGCAAATCATTCTGTTGTCTTTCTCTTTGGCCATACCATGCCTCCAAAGAAAACTTTGGACCTTCGAAAAGTTTATTTTTTCAATTTTTGAATTTAGTGAATCCATATTCAGCCTTGTTCAACCCGTCTTTTTTTGCATTAAGATTGTACCATTTAAGCTCACTAATGCACTCTGTAATTAAGAAGAAGAGTTGCGCATTCACTGATAAAAGAGTCCGATGGGGTAAAATTCCTGGAATCACAGTCATCACTTCTCATTGGTAGCTCCTTCTTTTAAAAATATGACTCGCCTGCTACAACAATGAAACAAGTAGCACTTATGATTTGAATAAGACGTCATTAGACAAGAACATTGACACTTGTTCTGATTACAACTGTGAGCAGACGCCAAATCTGATTATGGGCAAAATAATTATGCTTTTCGCATTGCAAAGTCAATGCTCACTGCACTTTGTGAATGGATGCACTGTGATGAGGACATGGGTCCAATGGGGTAAGGTGAGATTGTGAGTTCACTTGTGTGAACAAGTTGCATGGATGACGAGACACAGACGCAGAAGAAGGCGAGGATAGTGTTGTAGGCCCGACTTGTCTGGAGGCTCGTACCTAATAAATAAATTCTGTTCCATGTGGCTGGTCTTGAACTTTTGTGAAGACGTGGGGTCATTAAATTCAAAGTTTGGGAGCTGATGAGCATCCTCATGAGAATCCAAATTATCCTCAAGGAGGACAATGGCTAGGATCATGTTAGATTGTCTGAGCGTGAGCAAGTAGAGGAAATGTCATCCAAATCGGACCAAGTCAAGTCGTCCATGTCACGAGGAAAAAGACAGGAGGCAGGGTGGGATGGTTGAGTAGGTCGTGTGTGGGAGGAGACGTAGTAGAAGGGAAATGAATACATGTGACCATACCAGAAAAAAAGCTACTATTAACTCTCCTGGTCCTCCAACAGTCGTCGTATGGAGAAAGCAGTGGTGATGTTTGTGTGGTATAGATGTTGGAGAATGACCGATAATTCGATAGTCTCCTGGGATCACAACTTTTTATATTCTCTCCTCAGTCTGAATATCAGGGGCTAAACGTATGTGCTGCTTTTTCTACAAGTCCGTAAAAAAAGGAGGAAGAAGGGAGAGATTTCTCTGTCTTGGGGCAGCACACAAAGGGTTTATTTATGAGTTGATATCTACTTTCACTTCTCTCTGAACGTACGTACGTGTGTGGATTTTCATACACAATGGTCATGTTTTCTCGGTTGAGTAAAATGAGTAAAAGAGAGGAAGGGACTTTATTCAATCATCCCATGAACTGACTTGAATTGAGTTGAGTGTCACCGATATCTCGATTCGGTTCAATTCATATGGAAATGTGAGTTTAAAATCACGTGTCATAAAATTTCATTTCTTTTGTGATTTTCAGAACCAAGTCGAATTGTGTGCATCACATGTCAACAGTCCTGCTCATCGGCTTGGGCATTGATTCAACATGCTCAGCAAGTTCATGGGGTGAAAATATGTTCTTCGCCATCCGCCGATGCTCCCATCCTGGGATCCACACTGCTGAGTCCGGCTATGCGGCCCTCGGCTGTGACGGCTACACTGTCAAGTCCACACACCACCCCCACAGGTCCCAACATGCTTGGTAAAAGTCATGATTTGGTGGTTAAGAGACGAGAGAGGTCCAATGAGAGGTCCCATTCTCGCTCGTCCATGTCATCCACGTCGTCAGCAGCTGCTGCTTTACTTTCTGGAAATGTTCCTATGGTCCTAAGCAACCCTTCCCTACCACCACCACCCACTACGCCAAGGAATGGGGGGTCAGGGCCGTTTGGACCCATCCCAACTGACTTTGGACTCCTTCGATTCCCCTTCCCACAACCGTTTTGTCTCCCAAGACCACCGTCATCCATGTCTAGTCACGATTTTAGGGCAGTTGAGCAGTTAGTCAACCCTTCAGCCAACAACACCAACAATGCGGGCCCCACAACTGCAAACAGGTTAGCACCAGAGCTTGGACTAGTAAATCCATTTTTACCACCTACGGTCACTTCTTCTGCCACCACTGGCAACTCACTCACTAACAGTCTGTCTTCCTCAACTCCGTCTATTTCTCTCAGTAACTTTCTCTTGGATCACCACCACCACCTCCACCACCCCTCACAACAACACCATCATTCCATCCAAAACCCACATCTTTGTCCCACTAACAATTCTGTCTCAGCTAACTCCTCTTCTTCTGCTAACTCTTCTGCAACTGTCACTACTTCCGCCTCTTCCATTGAGTCTCTAAGTCTGAACCCTCATCCTCATCATCACCCACTTTTTCTCCACAGTGACTTCAGACCACTTCCAAACCTCCCATTCGACCCAAGGGCAGCACTTGACCTTGCATGTGCAGCCGCTGCAGCCGCCGCCGTGAGGAACTCGTCGAACAATCCTTCCTTGGGGGAACCAATTGACTTTTACTCTCAAAGACTGAGACAACTTGCAGGTGGCTCCAGCGTCTCTCCGTCCCCCGGATCCCCGGGGTTCTCGAGGAAACCAGTAATGACTCCTCCTTCTCCACTTTCTCCGGAGGACGGTAAGAAAGACTTCTATACTCGCACGTTGCCCCATTAGTCATTTCATTCAATGCTTTCAATTTTTTTTTTTTATCGCATTGTTTTCATTTTACCCCGCAGGGAAAGGGAAGAGCTGTGACGTGTGTGGGAAAAGGTTTCGGTATGAGAATACACTACTTGCACACAGAAGGACGCATACAAGCGATGCTCCCCACAAATGTCCTCACTGCAGCCAAAATTTTACTTCCAACGGAAGACTCCGTAGACATCTAATTTCCCAGCATGGAGTTCAAATGGATTTAGATGGTTCAATCATTAGTTCTCATCCTCACATGACGGGAGGTGTGGAGGATTCTCCAGGCATGGACTGCTCTAGCCCAGTCGCAAGTACCCCCACCCCTCCAACGTCAGGCATGGGGTCGAGTGTCTCCGCAGGTACGGGCACCACATCATCTGGTCCCAACTCTAGTTCCTCCAGTCATCAAGACTTGGGATTTGATTCCAACAAATCAGACTCTGAACCCAACAACAATTCGGCCAACATGGGCTCGCCCCCCGTCAGAGTGGGGCATCACAAGTCTAGCAATGAGGATGGTGAAGAGGTACTCAACCTCACGAGTGACTCATCCGCTGCCAACAATAACGCCAAGGAAAGCAAAGACGGTGACAATCTATTTATGAATGAAGGAACGAAGCTGAAGCGGACTTCCTCCTCTCCCAGCATAAATTCCTCCACCCTCCTCCACAAAAGCAGCCACAGTGACGACAATGATATCAAAGAAAAGGATGATGATGACGATGGCTCCAAATTTGGCGAAGAGGACTCTTCCCTCGAAGATGACAATTACGATGATTACATGGACTCTGATCCGGAGCCAGAGCCTCAGGTGAAACGTAGTCGAAAAGTAGAGATGAAAGGCTCAGAGCCAGAGGATCTCACGCGGAGGATTCCCAAAGACAAGGAAAATTCTAGCAGTGCAAGTGGAGGCCTTTCTAATCAAAACTCTCTGGTTGGTGAACTCATCGATCGGTTTGGGCTCAATAACATTGCCCAGTATAGTGAGGCTTATAGACAGGCACTTAAAGAGTCTCAGCTCTATTCCAAGCTGATAAAGAAGGGAGATCGATCAACACCAAATGGATCTTCTGCCTCGCCTCCAATGATGGGCCCAGGTCTCCCTCCACCCTTCGACCTCACCCCTTCAGGTCCGGTGAGTGGTGGTGGGGTTCCAGGCCCTCTCTTCCCCTTTGACACTGCCCCAGGGATGGACAAGCGACTCAAACTCGACTCTCCCGAAGGGCTCTATGCAGCCGGTCTTTGGCTTCCTCGAGACCACCTCAACTTTCTCAATCATCCCACCCAGAGTGGAGTGGAGAGTGGCAATGGGGGAAACAGCTCTGGCAGGAGTGAAAGGGAGCACAAAGAGAAACCTTCCAAAAGCGAACGCTTCGCACTAGCAGATCGTGGATCACGAGGGGAAACCCCTTTATCAAACTCATTAGGCCCAATCAAAAAAGAGTCGCGGCGGAATGACACTTGCGAATACTGTGGAAAAGTGTTCAAAAATTGCAGCAACCTCACTGTCCATCGTCGCTCACACACTGGCGAAAAACCATACAAGTGCGAACTATGCAGCTATGCTTGTGCCCAGGTAAAGCCTTTGTTTCAATTTTAGATACTTTCTCTTGAGAGGAGGTGGTTTTTAATTCAGGCATTGACTGACATCGTCTATATTTTCATGAACCTTGCAGAGCTCAAAATTGACACGTCACATGAAGACGCATGGTCGTCTTGGGAAGGATGTGTATCGTTGCCGTTTTTGTGACATGCCCTTCTCCGTTCCTTCCACTTTGGAGAAGCACATGAGGAAATGTGTGGTAAATCAAAATAATTTAGCAGTCAAGCTAGAACTGGGCCAGCATTCCTTCTCATCTGTGGACCCGCAGACGGACGAATCCAATTCCAAGGATACCACTTGACTTTTACCCTGGGGGATTCCAACCCTCCTCACCTTCCCTGCATTACCCCCACCACCACCTCCCCCTCTCCTTCCAAATGGACTGTTTCACATATCCCAAATCACCTAACAATTTAAAGTTGATCGTGGTTGTTGTAACCTAATCTGCATAGTTCATAAGTGGGTGTGTACAGATAGTCAAGCTCCTGCTCCACAGCATAGTGTCATCTCCTACTCTCCAGACACAACGTAAACGTATAGGTATACAAGAATCCATTGCAATTTAATACAGTCGCAAAAAGAAGAATATTCAGCAGTAATTTTTTACACAAAAAATTGCTTTCTTTTAATCCACATAGTGTAATAATATACCTATCAAATCCTTGTGCGTTGTGATGATACGTGTTGGCTACGAAACATTTCTTACATCTTATACTAGCAGCCACACATGCGGTATATTTAATTGTAAGATAAAAATGTACTTATAGGTTGTTGTTACTTGGACACAAGAATAGAAGTAACTTGCATATTATGATTATTATATCTCGCACGACGCAAAAGTTTTAATTCAAGGTTCAAACAGGGTTTACCACACCAAAAATCAATACATTAATTTCAAAGTTCATTTGTATCTCGAATAGACGATAATCTTATATAATGTTTCAGAGTTAATCCTATAATTTCGCACACTTATTGTTGTACGTAGCATATTATCTATAGGGAAAGAGAGGTGACACACATTGCCTTTGAATTGGGGCAAAGTAATACAAGCAGATCGCATGCCAGCAAAATGCAATTGAGATGCTAGACTTCGTCTAAAGTTGTTGTCATTGTTTTCAATTCCGCAATTTGGTTCGAATTTAAAGATTAATGCAAGTTGCTCTTCTGACTGATTTGTACTTTACTTTGTTCTTAGATGGAAAAAGGCTCCTTTGAGGCACGAGAAGGTGGTTATTATTCTTAATTTTAGTTATGGTCCCGACACTTTTCCAGCTTGTACATTTTTAGTCATATAGAAACGAGTTCCTAATTGCCTACCAGTGCACCAACTTTCCCCTTGTCCACTGTCAATGTGGAATTGATGAGTAACCCATGGGTGGATGCACCACAGCTATTCAAATGTACCTCCTCCTCCTCTAATCCTCTACATTGTTCCCATATTTTTACCATTCGTTTTGTAACATTTTTAGATTCATATTTGATGCTATAAGAGTAAAGAAATGAGTACTTAGATGGATATGGTCATCAACTGCCAGCAGTGAATCTTTAGTCATCAGTTGTCCAGAAGGATTGGATTGATTTTTAACAATTGTTTTATTTTATTTATTGACTCACATACACCCTGTCTACCCTTAGAATATATTTACAATGGATCATGTATTAGGTATCAGTTTTGTATTCCTCGTTTACACCGGTCACTTCGACAATTGCCAAGTTACATATTATTCAAAAGTATAAACCCAAGGGGTAACATGAGAAAGATAAAAATAATGTCCACCAAACTAAACTTATATAGACCCATAATATAGGTGACTAACTGTCGAATGATGTAAAAACTTTAAGGTAGGAAATGTTGGTAGAATTTACTATGTAGCTAGATTTATGGGATTAAAATCAACCATTAAAGTAGTCTTTAAAATTTGATACGAAAACTTGATTTTTAAACTCGGTAAATTTTAAAAACGATTTCATTAACTTTAAATACTAATCGATCATTCATAACTTTGTACTCGTGGTGTGCTTCTAACGTATAGGTGTAATATTGTATCATGCAGATAAATCAGGTAGGTGTTAAGTGTACTTTTAAGCTAAAACAAAGAGCATTGTCTTACTAACGAACACCAGTGTTTGTCTAATTATTACTGTATAATTGCAAAAATCAATTCGGTACCGGTAACTGTTTTGTTCCAAGTCAGTTTAAAAGTCTTGGACTTTAATTAGCTATGGTAGCTTTAGTTATTCTATATATTAGTGATAGAAGGATGATATGATCAGATTTCGATGAATGGGTTAAGCCGGTTCTAAAAATGTCTAACACGAATCAGTATAAAAAAGAATAGAGTTAAGAAGGGATATTTGAATTATTATTGATACTTCTAGTTGTAACGTTTCTATCAACAGGTCCTTTTATGTTTATGCTACACGCGAATAATCAAGTTGAGAAGAATAAAATACAATAAGAGTGGACATACACGGACATTCAGAGCAATTCCAGTTTATTTATTTCCATAAGACCAATCATGCAACCAAAAGAGTGCATGAGGAAAGTGGACGATGTGTGAGTCTGTTGAGAAACCCAGCAATGATATTTCAATGGATGCAGAGAAAGTGGGGCAGAGTGAGACAACGTGAAACTCCATCCCCAGGCTTCATTTGAGACCAATGCTATGAAATTTCGTATGACTTGGTAAACTCTAATATTTTATTTGTCCCCAAGCATGTCATATGCTGACGTACAATTGCAAGAGGATGAGTGGACAGTCTACGCAGTCCCTGCCAAAGGAGGAATGACGCTAAAT
>JAQGCL010000433.1:0-14313 GCA_034699605.1 Isotomiella paraminor | reverse complement strand
GGTGCTTCAGGGTGTTCACATACATACGTATCTAGTCACACAAGGATAAAATACTACGTCGTTTCATTTCGTTGCTAGATATGCCAATTGCCAGCCAATCTGAAACGAAACCCACGAAATGACTTGACTTGCTGTAGGGCATATTAGAGGTTGGCAATTGCAGACAAGTCGAGTTGTGTGTGAGAATTGTAAAAGTCATTTTATTTGTCTAATGAAATGAAAAATACTTGACAAAACTAAGTCAAAATGAAGTGGGGCCACAACGGAAGTTAATAGTAGAAGTGACACAAGACTGTGGTTGACACAACAATCCCACCATAACTTCACGAGTCCCGACCACTATCATTTCAGCACGGTTGTAGAAAGAGAATATCACGCTTCTCTTCATCTACAGCCGTGATTTCAGTCTCTACCACACAGCTTTATCTCTACACCAAAGTCGTTCCTTTACATGACTGACCCTCGCAATTATGTGTAATCGTAATTAATTAATTATGTAGGCATATGGTGTTGGACATCCCAGCGCATGACTCATTCCCTCCAAACGGCGGCGGTAAAACTGACAGCCTTGAGAGTGAGGGTACCAGCCGTCCTCTTGTCCCAAACAGTCCAGGTCACAATTGACTGCTTCAGGGAAGTCACAAGGGTAGGGACTCGGGTAGAAACCGTTAGGTTTGTTGGTACAGTCTAAAATGAGAGTGGTGGTGGTGGGAGTTGTATTGAGGGAGGAGTGGAAGTGTGGTCGTCGTCTCCATATCATTCTTTCCTGGCAAGTCAATGCACCATATCTCATGTCTCAAGGGGTTAAAGAAATCCTTGTATCCCCCAAACATATAAAGTGTATGTAGTTCAGGGACGTAGGTCGTCACAGCGCCTATGAAGGCTTCGTCAAACCCTGCGGTTTGGAAGTCCAGGTCAAATATCCCACTGCTTCCTGTCCAACTTCCCATGTTTCCCACGATCGGTGATCGATCACCAAAGTCACCAAAGCTGACTTTGGTGACGAGGTGATATAGAATGAAAGAATGGGGTTCAGGGCTGGTGAAGGTGGAGGCATTGTTCCCCGAAATGGAGTAGACCTGATGCTCTGAACTCCACCATTGGAAAAGGAGGACTCTATCGCCCCCATCCCAGGCCAGCCCTGAAGACGCCTTAGTCAATAGTCCTACATGAGTGAGGTAATGTCAAACTCTCCGAAAACCAAAGTCGTGTCTGCTTGACTTGAACTGTCAATGAAATTCCATGGGCAGTTCAAGCCAGCGAGTAAGTACCTAATTGTTTGATAAATTATGTCTCTCATACTCATACGTGGCACTTTGGTAAAATAAATGCAGCAATGCAAGTATGCAACTAATTCTTGTACATTTGTCTTGACTTAGTGAAGAATTCTCAATAGGAAAAATTAATCATCTTATGTTTATTGTACCACCGTGAAGCATACTAAGACTCTTACTATGCGGACTTTTTGGGGACGCCGGGAAAGCTTTTTGGTACGGGAAACCCGCCGGTAAGAGACCATTTTATTAGCACATGACGAGAAATTGGCGTCGTATCAACAGTATTGATCGTTTGGGGCACTATGAGACATTCCATTAAAAGTTTATTTTTTATCAATTTCCATTAGTTCGTTTGACCATCATCATAATGTATGGGTTCCAACTGTGGGTGTGGGTACAGTTGACAAGGTCAGGGAAATTGCATTTCAACTCCACCCTTTCGAAAAGAAGAGGGGAAGGACATTCCAACACACCACCCACGCCTCCTGAGCAACGGAGATAAAATTGACAGTAGTGGGGGTGAGGGTGCAGGCCGTCCTCTTTTACCGAACAGTCCAGGTCACAATTGACAAATTCTGGGTAGTCGCAAACTTGCAGATCCGGATTAAAGTGGAGTGGAGGAGAGCACTGATACTCGGAACTCTCACCCTCACGGCATCCAAAGTATCGGTCGCAGGCGTAGGGACTCGCGTACAAGCCGTCAGGTTTGTTGGAACAGTCGAAAGTGGGGGATGAGGGTGTGGTGGTGATGAGAGTTGTACTGGGGACGGGGGTTGTAGTAGTGGTAGAGGGGGTCGTGGTGGGAATTGGAGTTGTGGTCGCTTGATTGCCTCCTGGCAGGTCTATGTACAATATGTCGCGGGAAAGTGTGCCATTGTGTCCTCCAAACATATAAAGCCTGTGCAGCTCAGGAACATAGGTTGTGGCAGAGTTGATGAAGTTCCTGTCAGGGAGTGCAGGATAGTTGTCCACCGGCCAAAACTTGAATTCCAAAGTCTCAAAGTCCACTTCAAATATCCCATTGCCTCTGCCAACAACGTCTCCACGATTTCCAACAATCCATGCAGACTTTGCTGTAAAAATGACACTATGGTGCAGATTGAAACTGTGGGTTTCAGGACTCGTAAAGTTGGTGACATCATGGGTCAGAGTGGAGTAGAGCTGGTGCCGTGTATTGACGTTGGAAAAAAGGAGTACGTTATAACTCCCATCCCAAGCGATGCCGTCAAAGCGTTGAGGCATCACTCCTACCTGAGTCACTTGATAGGTGATGAGATCAACTTCCAGAATGTCATTCTGCAGGTATCCGAAAATAAGAGCACTGTCTGCCTTGTATTGCACCGTCCCAGTTGTGCGCATTTCTTTAGGAAGATGACCCACGACTTCTGTGATTTTTGAGGAGGTGTTGAATCTGACGATGGTGTCCAGATAAAACCCTCCGGACAATCCCCCGAAATGAAGAACGTTCCCCTGGCTGTCCTTTGCGAGGGCTTCTCCATGAGTGGCAGTTGGCATGTCCCCAACTCTCTCTAGGCTATCGGCATTTACATCGTAGAGGTAAATGCTATTTGAGATGCCTACATTTGTCCGTCCCCCGAAGACGAAAATCTTTCCTTCCCCGCTGTAAATGGAAGACATGAGATCAATTCCTGTAGGGAATTGTCCCCTGCATCTCGCTGCCTCGAGGATCTGTGCTCTCACGTCGGGGGAAATAAGGGCAACGAAGGCAGCCACAAGAAGTACGAAACGGCCTGAAGAATACATTGAAGTCATGGTCCCAATTATTGTGTTCTTATTCAGTTTTTCAAGGTGCTCCTTACTACAGTCAATGAAACAATGACTGCAACAAAATCAAATCAGCGTGATTACAGGATTACTTAACTTGTTACAATCTTTTTACACATGGTTCTAAAGGTCACTCGTTATCGCATGTCATATTGTTCCTTTCATGTCAATCATACAGGATTAATAACGATAAACCCGGGGGCCGAGTGAGATGAGAATATAAAAAGAAAGTGTGCACTTTTCTCCATAAATCTCACAGACAAGGTATTAGAATTAATACCCAAATTAATACCTTGACTGTGCATAAATCTGTTACAAAAATACTTTTTATGGCAGTACTTTTACCTTCGTTCCTTTACATGACGTCTGACAATAGCAATTTTGTCTGATCGTAGTTAATTAATTATGTATGCACTTCCATAACATGGGTTCCCATATCATTTGCTTTTCTCTCTGAGACAATATGGAATGATATCACTATATACGCTGCTGCTGTTAACAATGTAATCAAATATTGTACATTGTGTATTGTCATAGAAATCGTCTTTGCCCCGATAAAAAATTAAAAGCTCAACGTTAATTCTGGTTGAAAGGGTCAATCGACAATGCATAATCATCAATCACATGAGAGTAGGAGTACTAGCCGTTCTCTTTCTCCAAACAGTCCAGGTTGCAATTGACTGCTTCAGGAAAGTCACAAACTTCAGGGAAGTGGAGGAAAGGGGGACACTGGAACTCGAAAGTCTGTCCCCCACCCCCCACGGCATCCAAAGTATCGGTCACAGGCGTAGGGACTGGGGTAGAAACCGTTAGGTTTGTTGGAACAGTCGAAAATGGGAGACGAGGGAGTGGTGAAAGTTGTAGTGTGGAGTGGAGGTGTGGTCGTCGTCATATCATTCTTTCATGGCAGGTCAATGACCCATATCTCATGCCTCAAGGTGTTAAAGAAATCCTTTGGATCCCCCAAACATATAAAGTCTATGCAGCTCAGGGCCGTAAAGTCGTTGCAGCGAATACGTCCTATAGTCCTAGCCCTGCAGGATAATCCTCCACGCACCAAAAAGTGACCTACAAGGTGTGGAAGTCCATCTCAAATATTCAACTGCTTCTTGTCCAATTTCCCATGTTTTCCACGATCCAGGCTGAAGGTTTGATATAGAATGAAAAAATGGTGTTCAGGGCTGGTAAAGGGTGTGGGATTGTTCCCAGAAATGAAGTTAAGCTGATGCTCTGAACTCCACGACTGAAAAAGGAGGACTCTGTCGCCCCCATCCCAAGCCAGACCTGATGACGCCTTGGTCAATCGTCCTACCTGAATAAATTCAAAGGTGGTTAGGTTCACTTCCAGAATGTAAAACTCCGAAAACCGGAGCACTGTCTGCCTTGACTTGAACTGCCACAATCGTCCTCGTGGGTTCGGGAAGAAGACCCACGGCCTGGGTCACCTTGCATGAGGTATTGAATCGCACGATAGTGTCCTCATGAACCCCTGCATCCCATCCTCCAAACTGGAGGAGGTTTCCTTGACTGTCCACTGCGACTCTGCTTACGAGAGTGGTAGCTGGCAGGTCCCCCACTTTCGTGAGACTGTCGAACTTCATGTCGTATAGAGGTGGATGCTTCTGAAATATGAAGTCTGGTCACGTCCCCCGAAGAGGTATATCAGCCTCCCTTCCTTTCCAGCGTAAATTGAGGACGTACTGTAAATACCAGTGGGGAAGGCTGCCCTGCAGGTCACAGCCTTCAGGCTCATAACGCTGGAAGATGAAACTAGAAGGACAGTGGCAGCAGCAGGTAAAAACCATTGTCCTCATGATTTTAAAAATGGTTTGATAGAAAAAAAGATGCATGGAAGATGCTATATGTTAGTCGCTTCGCAATATATATATAATTGTTTATATATATATTATATATATATAATATATATAATTACATATATATAATATATAATTGTTTATATACATACCTTCCCTTGTGGTTCGAAGTCCACTTTTATATGATGATTCTTGATATGACGTGACGTAATCATCTATTCTTTATTATTGACCTTGATAGTTGACTGAAACTGTACCCTTTTGGACACATATTTTCCAATTATGATGATACTTCTTGATGCATACTTATGCTATAGTTGATTGTTTAGGTCGACTCTTTCTTTGATGTGCAATGATCATGCATAAGTGGAGGCAGAGTGAGAATTTTTAAAAAATTAAGGATGCCTCTCCCAAATTGGGAGTCCTTTTGTCTTGGGGGCGTTCTTCAGTCTTAAAATCAGTCAAGTTCCAATAACGCGTCTCACGCTGCCCCGAAAAAAACTGCACAGAGAAAAGATGATAGATAGATAGATTTATTTAGTGAGCTCTATGTTAACCTGTAAGGTTTAAAAAGAGCGTCAATTCATATTTACATCGGTTGGAACACATTGTAGCTATAGTCAGTCTTAAACAAACGTATTACATTGCATTTGAAGTCACTTAAGTATGTTTTACTACAGCTAGCCTATTTCCTATGCTCATTTTATTTTAGATTATTAATGTGATCTCTTGTGGAACCATGCGTCTCATCTCTGTCCAGTTTTTTGCTGGCATAGGTGCCTTTTGAGTACATCCTCTCCTCAAACAATAACAAATAAGAGAGAACAAGTTTTTTTGGAACAACTTAGTTAACTTAAATCTCTGTCTAAGAATGTAGCATTGTTGATACACTATAATGAGACGATATATCCAAACAATTTTTCATCTGAGAAATATTCACTCTGCTGAAATGGCAGATGAGGGGAACCCCAACAATAACAATCCTGGTGTTTTAAACTACATTTCCGAATGCATTCAAGACTTTTTCTACATTTTGTATTTATTTCTCTATGGAACCTACGCAGTGGTCCTCCAACTCCCATGGGGTTATCTAAGTTACTTCCTCTCTCCCTGTGGACTCTACAATAAGTCTCTTGAGGATGAGATAATCCTGGTATACAATCTTTCAAAAACCTTCAACAAATAATGCCTCATCTCTTTTGTGTCTTAGATTGTTTGCAACAATGCAGATCTATCAACTTCCTTGATCTCCAAACTTTCAACGGCGAAGGTCAAGAAGGTCGTGGTCTGGTCAGAAAATGATGACAATCCTAATGAGACCAAGGTCAACTTTGAGGACAAAGCATCCCTTGACGAAGCTATGAACAAGGTATCGTACACGTCTTATCTTGTCCAATTTCTGTCTCAACTTTGCATTTAGCTTATCGAGGCAGAGGCCAGTCCCACGATCCTTATCAACGCCTTGGATGAGGTAGTCTCTGGAAGGGTTTTGGAGATGAGTGTCTCAGATATTGAGAAAATGGCGGAAGTAGTTCTCGCCTCGCATTTCTGGCTTGTTCAAAAACTCCTTCCTTCAATGATTGAGAAGAATAAGGGTGTGGTTGTACTCATTGGGTGTCCACCAAGGCCATCTTCTTCTTGGGCCTTGTTGAAGGAATGTGTCCCCTCCATTGGAATGAGAGCTGGGATGATGGGATGGGTAGAGTCTCTCCGGAGTGAGGTCAAGATCCACATGGTCTGCTCAAAGATTCAATTTACCACAGTCATTCCATCCCTCCAAACAAGACTTCCAGTGGCGTCTGGGGGCCCCTTCTTGGCACTGAAGTCAGCCAACGTAAGTGAGGGAGACATAGCAGAGGGTATTGTGGACGGGATTCGGCGCCGAAGGGACAGAGTCTACGTACCAGGGTCCTTCAGAGTTTCCCTCCTCCTGGACAAGTGAGAGATTGAAAATAAATGCTATAATTTTGTTTTGACAAAAGTTTTTAATAGCATTCTTCCGGAACGATTCATACAAAAGATGCAGACGTTTTTCATCAACGAAGAAGACAAACCACAGCCCTGACAACAAAGATGTTTACAATTTTCTATTCCACTTTTGATATCCTACTGAATAAATGACTTACTGTCTGTGATAATACAAAAGTTATTAAACATAGATAATTAAGTAGGTACACATGTACAAAAGATCTTATATAATACCATCGTCAATATTGGCACACAAATTTTAGGACTATAAGCCCTCTCCTTCTAAACGATCAAGATACAGCAAATCTCTCCCCTTGCCCCATCACAGTCCGTGGCTCCAAGGAACCTTGGAGCACTTCCACACCGACTGGCTGACATGCATTGTCCACCTCGACTCCCACAAGACTTGTCAGACTTGGGTGCTATAGAAAAGATCCATTATTAAAGAATGCGACTTTTGTTGGAGTTTATTTCTTACGTCCAAAACAGCACTCTAGTCCAGGGGGACAGGCGGGTGTGGTAGTGCTGTTGCTACTGCTTGCCTTGAGCTCTTCAGGACACTCCCCCTGTGGGACACACATCCCTCCACTGCCGTCTTGACATGCGGCGTACACCCGTCTTTCCCCTTCTAAAGAAAAGAAGAAAGTTGATAAGAAATTCCTTAAAAGTTGTCTTTTATGTACCATTGGTTCTTAATCCCATGGAAGTGTCTCTAAGACTTCGGAAAAGTACCGAACCTTCTGCCCCCTCTTCATTCATGGCAACACAACCATGTACCACCAGGAATAGGGTCACAAAAATGTTGAGTACGGTTGAGGAGGACATTTTTACTAGTATTTGCTGATTTAGAAGAAAAAGTAGAACGTTCAACGGTTCCAGAAAACTGCAAACTGATGATATGATGCGATCAATACTTGAGTGTAAGTGGAACAGTGCGAGGTAAGGTATGCATGTATGGCATTTATAAATACTCAATTGTGAAGGTTGAATGAATGAATCACCATCACGATAATGTTTACACGCCTAAACCTTCTCCATAATAATACCTCATACCTCCTGATATAAATGACGATATGACATGATTATAGTTAGTTGGTTACGTCATAAACAAATCATCTCTTCACTTCATACCGTGTAACGATATGCTGAACAATGCGTGACAATTTATATAGAGACCCTCTAATTCTAATAATAATGAGAATCATTAGGGAAATCCTGTACCACGGAATGAAAGCCGCGACATTGAGGGAGGCTTTATAATAATAATTAACGAGCGTGTACTTGGTATTTTATCAAATTCAATTATGCAGTTTTTACTATTTACTTTTAAATTCAAGAGTAAATATTTATTGCTTTTGCGTACGCTAGCGTAACATGCGTTTTCTAAAAATACGATAGCTCGATTCATAGAAATGTACTTTTGTAGCCTCTAAAAGATGAATGAGAAAACCAATTAGCAGTGTAAAGCAATATTCTAAGTATTACATGTCTATGTAAAACAACATGTTTACAGATTGCGTCAGAGACACATTGACGGACAAGAGTATGTAATTCATCCAGTTGTAGTGCCTAAAACGGTGGTGTAGCAAACTCTCTTCATTTTTTTGCAGTTAGGAAACAAACGCCTTTCTACTTTAATTAAAAATTCAAGGGTAATACTGCAACAGGTCTAGACTCTGCAGGTTTTCCCAAATAAATGGACCAAGTCTTTTCCAAAATGTCGAAAACTCCTGTCAAAAAAGAAGGAAAATGAAAATGCTAACATTCTTTCTATGGCAATTAATTAAGAAAACCTTATGCCTTACCAACTGCAACAGTCTTCACATGGTTAATTTTGCATTTACTCTGGTCACAAATGTAGACTGGGAAGTGCTCATTGCTCTGGTCACTTAATAAAGCTTTCACGTCGCTCAGCCCCTTGGGCTCAGGGTAGCTCTCGATTGTTCTCATCCTCCCCGTACTTAAGGCCACGGGACTTAGTTGTTCTGACGCTTTGAATCTCAAATATCTACACAAAATATAACTTTTAGACTTAAACTTGAAAAAAAAGATTTTTGGAATCCGCATTACATACTTATTGCAATGAACCGTGGACTGCCCTTCACCCACGCTCAGGACGTCCAGTCGTGACTCTGTCCCATTCCCAGTGGGTGGGAGGACCTCAATGTTGTAAAACTTTCTGGAATTTGCATTGTTGTTTTCATCTCCTTTGGCAAAGTAGACATTGACACTCATCCCGTCTGAAATCCCAGCCCCAACATCCTTCAACGTGTCCAGGACAGATTCAAGGTTCGGTGATGCACAAATGGCCCTCGCAATGAACGCTCGAGCTGTTAATTATTACACAATTAATTGAACTGCATCAAAATCAATTGACAAATCTGCTTGATACTGGATTGGCCTTGTCCAATGTCAATGTTATACTTATCAGCGTCTCACCCTGTCCCGCTTATAATGCAATGGAACCTTTTTTTGCAGATTTTCAGTGTAGGACATAAATTAAGGTTCTAGTGACGAAGCAGTGTCGACATTTTTGGCAATGGTCATTCTGAGACGAATAATCGCCCGAGGAAAATGGAAAATGACGACTTTTCGTAGTCAAATGAACATTGCGTGAGATAGCTTGGGCAATGTTTGGACAAAATCCAGAGCATTTTTAATTTCGACGGGTGATGTCTCATCTTTTGCTTACCATCTCCAACAAAGCCGAGTTTAATTTGTCATTAAAATTAGTGTCAGAACCTTGCTTAACCAAAGTCTTTTTGTCTCACTTTTAAAAAATCCATTGCTTCATAAGAAAAGATTAACTTACGCGTGCCATTTGTATGAACCGTAGAAGGGAAGAGTGTGTTCACAGAGTAGACAAGGCCCGTCTCATTGTACCCCATGGTGTAGCCCAGTAAGTGTCCTGCATAGGCGAAGGTCGTGAACTTTTCCAATACCTCATCCTTCTCATCAATGATCTCTGCAGACACGATGTACACGTTGTTGAGGATCTCAGTCATGGCGTCTTCGGTGTGTCCCAAAATGACCTAAAGGTATAACAGATTTAATTGTTTGTACTTTTCAGAAAGTTTTGAGAAAAGTACCTCATTCTTGTTGCACATGATGCTCGTACACCCAGTTTCCGAACGTCCATGAGAGGGCTGGTCTTCAGTAATTATCGAATCGATGTTCAGGAGGAAAAGTTGTCTAAATTCCAGTCCACATCCATCCGCCTTTAAAAATTGGCACATTGAATTGCTTAAAAAATCGCAATAATTGTTGTGTTGTTGTACCATGCCACGAATCTCCTCCACATAATGGGGGTATTTGGCTTCACAATGCTGAAGGGTTCGATCGTACAGGAGTTGCCCTTCCTTATCCAGGTAGGCCTTCCAAAGGACGTCATTGAAGTAGGTCCATGAGTCCAGCATGTCTCGAATCATGGATTTGAACATTTTTCCCTGTACGCAAAAAATGCAAGAAATGCATGCAAAAATGAAGGATATTGAACTGAGCTTACAATGGAAAGTCCAACGGTGTAGTGACTGCCTCGGACATGCAATATTGGGATGCAATCCAGTCGCGTGGGCAATAGTGTCTTTCTTTCTTCTCCATTTTGGCACTTTGTATGCACCATTTTTTTTTACTCCACTTCAAAAGACAGAAAGACAGACACTAAAAGCCTTTTTCCAAGTCACACTTTCATTTATTTTATATGAAAAATTAATTGCTTCGGATTCGGAGTTTGCGAAATAAAAAAGGCGAAAGGATATCTTTAATTCTGAGATAGATGAGGTTCGGGTTTAAACTTTTTGCCTCTGCGTATTGCAGCAGCAATAATTAGCAATGTCTCTCTCTCTTCTCTCTGGAGAGATGAGGACGTGCTAAATTCTAATTATGATTATTTATTATTACAAACTGTCTATCTATCTAAAACTGACCAGTGACGATGTCGCGTGCATGCGACAGAAAAGAGAGTTGGAAAAGCTTGATTTTGATTTCTCTATCCTCCATTCAATTCAATGCACATTCATTCAACAGTAATTCATGCATCAATTGAATGGGAAGAATAACCGACTTCGACTGTTACTCAATACACGGAGGTGGAGATAAGAATAATTAGGTATTATCATATCATCATCCATCGTCATTTCATTTATGAAATACTTAATTTTCCGTCATACGCTAAACACACGTTATGTTTTGCGATGATGATAAGGGAGATCATTGATCCAATCCGAGTGTCCAACTTTAGCTTCTCAAGGAGTATCTGGAGTAAAGATTTGATTTGTTGCACAATTTTTCATATGCATTTTTACTACTTTTGACATTTGAGACATATAACTTAAATTTTTGTCTTTGACTTGACCCATTCATCCCTGCAAATTTATATCAAACTAAATTAAGCGAGCGACTTCTCATCCATTCAAGTCATACATAATTTTTATGTATCCCACCATTCTCAAACTTTTCAACCATCAAAAGTCAAATAAATGGTATGCTTTCTAAGTACTACAGTACTAAATAAATTGTACATGTATTGGCCTCATATAGACTTGGCTCAAAAGATCTCGGGGAGGCTTTGCTTCCTGAATGAATCCTTCGGAGAATCTGCGATGCTCCTAGTCTCATTTGGTACCGAAGGAGAGATGATTCCCATCTAATATTACATAATATACGGCAAGGACTTCTAAGCAAACTTTTTTCCAGTTTTTTTTGTCCAATCTAAAATTCCATTCCAAAAATGTATGAAAATCATAAATTGCCGAGGTTATTGTTATATTCTTTGTAAAACTGCACATTGTACTTGGTCCACGTCTTTAAAATTTCTATAAATTCTACGAACGAGTATGTACTTGTCGATTCAGTGTCATGCATGCGTCGTCAGTTGTAAAACAAAGACCAATAAAGATTTTGCTAAAAATTACAATGGAGGCCATGATTACATATGGCTTTCATAATATGCATTGTTAAGACGGGTGATATAAATCCATGAGGACACAAGCCCCTTGGTTTCATTTCATTGCCTCTCTTCTTTCTGTCAAAACCAAGATAACTATTGGAGCCATGAATTTTGGACGACTTCTTCTGGCCTTCGGGTTTCTCTTCATCGTTCTTGTGGCCATGGCGTCCCAAGCAGAGGGTAAAATAAATATTGAATAAAGAAAATTCACTTTTAATCTTCGGCCGGGTGCAAGACTGACGCGGACTGTAATCCAACATGTAATGGCGGGAAAGGCGGCTCCTGTAACGATGGAGGTTGCGGATGCAAGGGTACTAGCTTTGCCAGCAAGTAGGAAGAGTCAAAATGTCACGTCCTTGCGAAATCTTTCAAACCATCAAAATAAATGCATGGAATAAAACATACATTCTGTAAAAAAAACTGTTTTGACACACTCTCTTCTCTGGAATCTCCAGTCTCTCCGTCTCGTCTCCGTCTCCATAGACCATCACCAAGACCTTGGTGAAGGCGGAGCTAAATTACGAGTCTCAACATTAAATCCACCCACACATGATCGAGTATCGGCCTCTTTAGTGTAAAAGTAGATGGTACTTGTGGCTTCACGGACTTAGCCCCATTAACTCTCAAAAAGTGAGACTCCATCTCCCCCCTCCCCCCCCCTCCCAGGAGTATATCCCACTATATTTTTTGTAAAATCTAAAATTTCTATAGTCAGAGCTTGAGGTTATTTACACTTTCCATATGACAACCCAAACACATTCCCAGAAAAAAAACTCCAGTCTCCATAACACTCGAACAACTTTGAATATAAAAAAACCTCTATTTATTTAATTTCTCCACATCCACTTACTTTAAACCACCATTTGATCAAACATTTCCAACAAATCACAACTCCTCACCACAATCTCAAGCACCTCCCCAAAAAGGTACCCTTCAGGGGTACATAACTGCCAGTGGGATGTGAATTGGCGACTCGTTGCCATGGCAACCACCGTCGTACTTGGAGGAGGATTCGGCATGAAGAAGGACATTTCCACGCAGGCCTTTTCCCCTTGACCCACAATTTGTGACAGCAAAATCCTGTCCATTGGACTTCTATTTTCTCTTGACGCCACGCACAAATTTTGACTCGTCTCTAGCAACGTTAGACACGTCCCAGGGGGCCAGGGGTTGGGAGAGTCGTTGACTACCTCCATGGGGAAGGTCTTGAGTTCCATGGGAGTCATCTGGAGGTCTACTTTGCCTTGACTGAAGCGAGAACTAAAGGCTGTAGTGGAGCCGACGATGTTTTGAGGTTGTAAGTGGTAGGACTCATTACCGATCTATAAAATAAAATCATTTAGTTTCTTCACAAGGAAAATGTCATTTTAAAAAGACTCACCAAATCGAAATAAGAATTGATGCTATTCCCCAAATTATAATTATTCATGGAGAGGAAGAAATTGGCTGCGTACTCGTTCAACATGGAAGGGCCCCCTGCAAGGGACTGGAGTTGTTTTATCAACTCGTTGTGGTCCGTCGTCCTGTAAAAAGAAAAAAATATGTCATTTTATGTTGCCATAAAATGGAAACCTTTTTCTTCTTCTTACCCTAAACAACTGAACTGCTGGAGAAAGTGGGAGTCAAGGGCCCCTCCTTCTTGTGGTTGTGATGTCTCTTCTTCAACGTCCATTTTTTATTATTTCACAGTCAATTTATTTATCTTTTATTCTTTTATGTTTCTGAGAAAAATCCTTCTCAGTTGTTTACATCAGCTGCTGTTGTTTTGGATTGTGTGAAAAAAGTGGGGCAAATGAGCTGCTGCTGCTGAGTCGAGTCTCATCGTCGTCATTTACCACTTCTCAACATTCACACTTTTCTTGCATGTCTGTGAATTTTGATGCAGTCGCTTGTTTTGTGAGACCATTTTATTCGCATTTTTACTTTTTTATTGCAAAATGTTGACCTTTTCTTCGGACCGGATGCAAAACATGTCATTTCATGCTTTTGAGTTCAACTAAACTGTGCTCAAATATGCGATGTTTTAATGCAGAGCAAAAAAAGACGTGAAAAGAACTATATGTATGGAGATTTGGGGAAGGTTGAGACATGATTTTTATACAAATATGTTAATAATTTCAATATTTTTGAGTTTGATTTGATTTATGCCAAGCTCCTCTTAAACTTTGATCAATCGTATTTTTAATCTCTTTTATTGAGTCTTGACTCACTCCATTTTCTATAATATCTTTAAAAGTCTGAAAAATGGCTTCTATCTATAATAGTTGAGGAATTAATGAGGCTTTCGGAGAGTTTTAGGGGAAAGTTGAAACAAGTGAAAGAATTTTTACTTATTCTCACATGTACATTTTGTGACATGTATAAAAATGATGATGGTATGGTTATCAATTCTATAGAAATATAGCTTTTTACACAATAGAAGAATGGACACAATCGATCTGTGTTGGTACAGTTGGCAAGGTCGGGAAAGTTACACTTGAACTCCACCCTGCTGTCAAATGGGAGAGGGGACCTCAACAAC
>JAQGCL010000432.1:0-14326 GCA_034699605.1 Isotomiella paraminor | reverse complement strand
AGAGAGAGAGAGGCATCTCCATGAAGGGAACAAAGTGAGATAACTATGCCCCAAAAAGCGTCTTATGTAGCAACAGTAAAAATGCAAAAGTTGCAGAAAAGAGCAAACTTTGCCAATAAATTTGGATGGTGTCCATTTACTCTCCAACTGAGGAGAGAGAAGACCCAAACCACGCTCGGTTATTCATAAGTTTATAACAGTCTTTGAATGTGTTCGTACTTACATTGTGTTATAGAAATGGTGAAAGTAATAAAGCCATTTAGTCCCCTGTCCTCGTTGGCCTAGCACATAATTCATCCCATTCTAATTCTAATTCACCTTCAACTTTCTCCAAACTCCATGGCAGCACTCTCACTCTTTCACATCTTCCTCGCTCCACATATTTCACATGGGGGCCTTACGTACCTCCACATGGTTGTGGTGGTGGTGGTGTGTCTGCTCATGCAGAAATGATGTTTTACATTTCACCATTTCCCTATCTTGCTAATGTCAGCACAACGAAATTGGGTGAATGTCATCGTCATTCCCCAAATTTGGTGCAATGTACTGCAGAACCTTAAGTTAAAAGACTTTGTAGCGAACAATTTAAGGGAATGGGAGGGACCGGAAGACGAGAAAGGGTAATTGAATGAGTTAAAATGCGATTATTACTTTCACTAGAAAACTAAAAGGAACAGAAAAATGAAAGTATTGAAGTTACCAGAGTTCTTATACAGAGCATAATAAAACGAGTTTTTCATTTTATTCAAATGTTCTACTGTCTTTTCCCTCTCCCTTTCTCTCTTTTCCTTTTTTAATGAAATAATCCTATGGCTAAAAGCCTGTCAACGAAGCTATCAGATTGAAAAGAAGGATTAATTTAAACATTTAATTACTGCATTGCCATTTGCGTAATAATGACTACAGTCCTCTTTTGTGTATTTTAAAATAAAAAGACAAAAGAAAAATTTAGTGAATTACTTCAAAAAGGAAATGCCCTGTTTAAAAAATTGCTTTTTGCAAATTTTGTAATGAGAATATGGAAGACATGAATGTGCTCTAGGAGTGATACAACAGCGTATAAAACAGCGATGGAGAAATTGGAAGTTTATTTTGACTTTAACTTTGTCTATTTCTTTATTCCAGGGATATTTTCCACGAATGAGGAAACCATGGCTGGACTTTCGTCGGGACACCAACGAATTTTTACCTCGTCTTCCTCCTCACCTGCTACCCCTTCTTGTTTGACAATGACGATGCAGGCCAGCCAAATTGATTCTAGTGGAAGCGTCTTGCAATCTTCTAACCATGTTACACATCAGCAACCTCAGCAGAAAAAAGTTAGTAGTCGTCCTAAAAATGCCTCTTCCCCCAGTCGACAAGGCCCCCAAAGATGCCTCGTAAGACACCTTTTCAACTCTTTGATGACTAATTACTTTTGTTGCTCATCATACAAAAAATTCATCCGCCTGGCTACAATTTAGAAAAGAATTGCGCGTATATTTGTATCATCACAAAAGTTGTAGACATTGACTTACATAAGTGAAGATGTTGGCAAAATAGGCGCATGGAGCACTTATACAACTGACTTAATGGAAGCACCTCATTAAGGCCAGATGGAACAGATCCGTCAGTTTTCTTAGGAATACCTTGTATTTCAACTTATGAAGATAAGTCATCTCGTAGTAGCGCAGACAGCGTCATTTAAGTAGTCAGTCCTGAGAGATAAGTTCTCCCTCTTCCTCCCTTTATCCGTGTCTTATTGGGTTGTAGTATAGTCAACAAACTTTTTCCTCTCCTCTCCAACTTAACTTTATCCAAGTTTCTTTAGACAGGACTGTCAGAGAAAAGAAACACACAGGAGGAGGACTTTCTCCAGCTTCACTTGACTTGAAGTCAACTTTATTTGGAGAAATCAATAACCATACAATCCAATTTGAAAGTTCGAGTCATCTTATTCATTCCTTCTCCAAAAGCCATTTGCTCATGTTTTTGTGGTCACTTTCATTAATCGGATTTTCATTAATTAATCAACGTTCTCAGCCAGTCTTTAAATAATTTAAACTTGTCAAGGCATTTAGTCACAAATGTACAATGGGGAAGATCTGAACTAAGCGTCTTTTTGTTATGTCACTTTAGATTTGTGGAAAAACGTTCAGCAACGCATCTGCCCTGACGAAGCACAAGTTGACCCATAGTGATGAACGAAAGCACACGTGCACAGTGTGTGGAAAAGCTTTTAAACGCCAAGACCACCTTAATGGTCATATGCTAACTCATCGTTCCAAAAAGCCATTCGAGTGTTCCGCTGAAGGGTGTGGAAAGTCTTACTGTGATGCCCGTTCCCTACGAAGACATGTTGAAAGTCGTCATGGTCTGGAGGCTCTGGCGTCCATGACGATTGCACCAACTCCCCACACCGATTCCGACTTCAGTATCATCATTCCCAATCATAGCACTACAAATCCTAAAAACTCAAAAAGTAAAAAGAACCACGCTGCTAACAAAAATTCCATTAATACTAAGGCACTAAAGAAATCAAGCAATGCACCATCCACCTCCACGTCCTCCTCCTCCTCCTCAGGTCCAAGCAGCAGTAGCAACCCCAACCCTCTCCTCTGCCAAGGCTCTACCTCTTCTCCAGGGGACAATGCTGAGGATGAAAACGAGCTCCTCACCTCGGTGGAAAATTTCCTCTCTATGGATGAAAGCTCCACATCGGTGGACAACACAGTCGTCCTCCTTGACTCCACTCTCATGGAAATGGACGTGATTCATGAATCGATGGAAGAGGATCTGGATTCTGTCGTTGGTGATGGAAGTGTTGAGGATTCTACTTGCATCCTTGGAAGCACCACGATGGATGACAAACTCAACAACAATAGTCTGTTGAAGAGTGGGGATATCTGCTGTGTGACAAGTGCGGGGGGAGAAAACATCTACATGGCCAACATTGGACAAAGCCAGTTGCACCAGTTGCTCACCCAAAGGGCCCTCTCAAAGAGGAAGCTCAGTAGTGGGGATTCGAGCGGTGAAGAACTTGACTTTGCTGCAGTCACCCTGATCAAAGAGTCCCTTATCGCTTCATGCACCAACAAAGATCCCACGGATCTGATATCCACTCCGTCTTCTGAAGCGATTCAGTTGCACATCCACCCGAAATCAGCATCCTCACCATCCCCACTCTCGTGGACAAGCACTCATTCAACGTTGACAGACAGCATCACGGAGGTGAGACACGACTGTTTTTATTTTGTTTTGAATATAGTTTAGCAGTGTAATAAAAATTAATGAGTGCTTCAGAGGGACCTATAAATGAAATGGGTCTGCTGTATACTAAAAGGATTGGTGTGGTTAGGGGATTTTTATCTAAACACATAAATGAGAAAGATGAGATGACAGTTTGCACTTGTTCCCAGAAAGGTGTATGTGGAGTTGGCTTGAATGTGGAAATTGAAAAATAAATAGAGAAACTGAATCAATTAACAGGCCATAAATGTCATCGGTAGAACCCTCCCTTCATAAATCTCTCATTCATTTCATGACGGAACTAATAAAGGTACACACGCAACGCACATTTAGAATTTAAACAAACACTGGAAATGTTTCAACCACGGTGACTATTTTAATGTCTCTCCTCCAAAAATTGCCCTGAAAAAGTAAACTTGAGGCAAATTCTTTTAGTTCAGGTGGCATAATTTATAGACAGAACTGATTTTACGTACATGCGAATTGCAATTTCAAGAAAGGAAGTCGCATCACTTTCACCTTCCTTTATCCATCCTGGTGGTGTAGATTTCGCTTGGTGTAAGTTATGGCTTTTCCCTTTAAGATTATTTTATTGCCCCTATACTGTGCACCTGCCTTAATCGTAGATGGGACTTGGGTAGGTAGGTACCCTTCCCTGTGGGAACGCGTTTTATAGGAGAGACAATGATTGGGATTTATAAAGGTAAATGCGGGTGGATTTACATACGCAGTCAGACTCTGTTAAACTTCCGTCTCTTTTGCATGCAGAAAAGTCCATTTAATCCCGAATGATATAATTTCAATTTCAATTTCCATCCCACTTAACTTTTATTATTATGACAGCAGAGTGGAATTGAAATCGAGTGGGTTGGCTAAAAGTCGACTTTAGTGCTGACTCTTGCTTTCATGAGTCTCTCGTGGGCCTAACTTGGCAAAAGTTATTGTAACTCTTATTTGCTGACGGTTTGAAGACAGACGTCTAGAAAGTAGGGATCTATCTTCTTCCTCCTCTTCTCTTGTCTTCTATGCCGTACCAAAGTCTTAATGACATTTGAAATGGTTCATAATCTCCACTTCTTTTCCTTCTCCTACTTTCCCTCATGTCGTCATTAATGCGATATTCAAAGTTAGTGGCAGATTTTCTTCACTGACTTTGCAACTTCAGACGTTTCCTTCTCTCCCTCATTTCTTTTCTTTTTTCTTTTCTTCTCTCTTAGCTCGGCAGAAGGCTTGGTTAGTTTTTAAGTTTCAAAACTCCATTGTCAATTGTTGTTGTGGCAAAGTATGTTTGTTATGTTATGAATGACAATGCTCGCAATAATTAGACCGTGCATTTCAATGTGCACACCACATAGAACAGGATGAGTGCATTTCTTTCTCCAACGTTAATTTTTAAACTGAAGAAATAAAATCCAACTTGGTTCTTTGCCAGGACTTGAGAGAGAGAGAGAGAGAGAGATAAGATTTAAATTCATTCCGGTTGTGTTTAAGATTTGTCTTGTCGAGATAAGTGAATCAGTTGCTGTTGGGTTGGTTTCCTAGCACTAACTCATTTTCTCAGTTTTAGATTCTCTAATATATAAAAAATGAGACAAAATTGCTTGGCTTATGTTTGATAAAGTAGTAGCATCATCGAGAAGGAACGAATGAATATGTTTTGTCTTCGTCCATGCGCCTTCGTCATCATGAATAATAACATTGAGTGGGAGTGTCAGTAATCACGACGATGGATTTATTTTTCATTCATTTTAATGGCATTTAATAGCAGTGCATTTTTTGTATGGACTTGTCATCAGCAACGTCTCGTGGAGATGTGTATAGAGTAGTCAGTCGCTTCTTTTGGCTTTCTCGCGAAGGAAGGAAAAGTAAATAAATGAAAAGAAATATCAACATTTTCTTTCATTCATGTCAGCAAGCAAACACAGTAGTTACAATACCGTGAAATTTATGCTTAACGACTACGCGTTCGCAAATATAGTACCGTAATTAAAGGCAATACACACCACATAAATTTCTTCCCATGTTTCCTCCTCATCCACATATTGCTTTCTCCAACCAAATCTTAGACCATAAAGGACTATGGCATGTGTGAGACTGAATATTGTGTCACTCTTTTTTGGCGAAAGTGTGGAGGATATACCGTGAAATGAATAATCGAAGGCAGTTAGAAGTTTAGAGACTCCTATAAAATCCTCGTGCGAGGAGAAAGGGTGCTGTATAACGGTCCATAAAAGATGCCATGTATGATAAAACTTAAATTAATGTATCTTTTTACATTGTATTTATACACCGATGATGCCCATTAAAATTTTTGTCTACATTTCTTCCCTGATAATATTTACATTTAGTCTTCCATTCATTATTTTCCCTTCCTGGCAGAATGTTAGAGGTAGAAAGAAAGAAGAAATGAATCCGTTCTGGCAAAACACAGGGTGACATAGCTTGTTGATTACAGTCGTGTCGTGACAGTGGATATGAATGAGACACCGAGGAAGAAATGAGGTGAGGTGGACTGACTCTTTTGAAGTAACACAGCCCATTTAAATTCCTTGGCTTTGCAATATCATCGTTCTGGCAGATGCTAATGAATGAATGATGTTGTGGTGTGTCATTCCATTCCAAAATATAAAAATTTTTAAAACATGTTTGCGGCCAGGATTCAGAGAGACCTGTAATGGGTCGCACCTATTGACCTTATTTCTCCTCGTGTTGTCGTACACACGACACAAGGGGAAAGTTGACGGGGCGGATTGAGATGGAACGTGTGGGATCATCTTCGAGAAGGAAGCGTAGATTGGAAAGTGTGATATGTGCAGATGATAAGTATGAGGAGTTGATTGAGAATGTGGGATAGATATTGCGAGATTAAACAGGAAGAGGAGAGGGTTGACACTTGGTGGGTTGATGGGGGGAGACATGGTGGTGGTAGTAGAAAAGGAAAGGGAAATTCCACCCTTGGTGATTTATGAATTGCACAAATGACAACGAAAACTGAAACGGAGCCAAATAAATGTCCGAGTTTAAAACGGGAAATTGACTTTCGCACTTGAACGCTGTAATTTAATATTTTTATTCCTTATTACCACTCCCTCCTCTTTTTGCTACATGATTTTTACATTATGATCTGATATAGTACGAGAGTGAGTGTCTCAGATATTGCAGAGTACAACAAACCCCCCCCGTTTTCATAAAAACTGTCTCAGCACAGGACGATGAGTTTTATTTTCTCTCTTTGCAATTTCAGATGGGAAAAAGCATTCGGAGCGTAGACTCTTTAGGAGGAATAGTTCTCAAGTGTCCCACAAGTCCTCAACTCAGCTCTCCCCACAGCTTGAAAGAACAGTTGGAACTTATCCATCAGATTATACAACAAACTACTGAAGAAAGTGCAGCCTACCCCTCCTCCGCTGGGGCTAATCTCTTAAGTCCCGGTAGAACCATAACTACTCCAAACAGCACTAAACCTACCATCATCTACAAGAACACTCTTCCTCCTGGAAATTTATTTTCCACTACCAACAGTACCAGCAGCAGTAGCAGTAGCAGCAGTAGCAGTGGTAACACTGAAGAAATCAAAGGTGACAACTCAACAACCACTGCGAGTAGTAGTGGGTCCTACATATTGGGGCTTCCTTATGAAGATGGAAATGGAAACTGCTCGCCCATTAAATGTGAGGACAAACCGGTGGAGTGTGCAATTTGTTGTCGACGTTTTAAGAACACACCAGCTCTAAACGGCCACATGCGCCTCCATGGTGGCTACTTCAAAAAGGTAAAGAGCGAAATGACAATCAATTTAAAAAGATTGGGGCAAATTCTGACGATCGTGTATTGATTCTTAGGAGACGGATGGAAAGAAGAAGGAATCATCATCAAAAGAATCTCAAGGAGCTCCTCTTCAGACTGCAAGTGTGAGTGTTCGAGCTTTAATCGAGGAAAAAATCATTCAGAGACGGAATACAATCAACAATCAACTTGGTTAGAAAACAATGCTTCTGTAAAGTTACAATGATTTCACAACTAATTCTTTCTCTATTTTAGCTAATGCAGGTTCTGGAGACAAGTCATCCGCATCGTCCTCTTCCAGCACCACTCCCAAAACATCACCACCAACGTCCATGCCTACCACACCAACTAAAAAGCCGGCATCCATTGTCTCCACGGCTACTGCGAAACCCCCTCCACAGGTTGAAGTTAATGAGCACAAGCTTGTTACTGATTTTTCTGGGACGGGACAATTTCCATTTGACGATGTTCATGCAGAGTATTTTTTAATCGAGGAGGAAGTTTTCAATAAGGTAAAGCAGTTTGATGTGTGAAGTGGTCTCATAATACCCCACTGTCCTACCTTTTTAGGTGTCTAGCATTTGCCCGGACTCTTTATTCACGGGGATAGACGAGTCTCTGCTCTGTGAGTCTGGGATTGGAACAGGGTCTGACTCTTCTCAGATATCAACAGAATTCTTCAATTGGACGTCTGGTGCTTCCAGCACCACTGGAGTTGGATCCTTGTTCGGCGACGGAACAAATTCATCCGTTCCAATGTCCACCAACAGTAGCAGCAATGACAATCCATTTACTCCGTTGTAAGCCAGTCATTGATTGAATAATGTCTCATTTGATTTCCCAAGGTTACCAAATACTTTCTTCTTTAGGCCTACTATGGACCCAGTTTTCTTCACCCCAACCCCTGGCTCTGTACATTCGCATCAATCACAAAGTTGTGAAGACCTTGCAGATTCTCCTTCCTTCATTTATCCTACCCCACCTGCTAGTCTGGAGTCTCATAACGCGTTGCAGTCTCCACTCTTCCCATTCCCGTTTCCCTTTGAGGCATCCCCTCAAAGCTCCACGGCTCCCCATAACATGATTTCATCCCCCAACCACCAGCAATTGGTAATGGTTGCTCCCACACCCACTCCTTCCACTGGGAGTAAAGGGGGTCCCACGCTGCATGTCAACAGTGGGCTTGTGTCATCTCCATTTATTACTTCCGTGGCCTCGCATTCCAATCCGACGAAGCCCATTAGTTCATCCCATTTTAGCAACTTCCTGCTAACCACAGCCAACACACTTTCTTCTCTTGACACTGATTTTGAAGGTTCAATGAAGATCAATGGTAAGCAAAAGGCGTAGTAATGATGATGGTTGCTTTCTCTGCACGTCACATTACCAGAGACCTTCATTTGTAATGGTTATATTTCCAGGGACCCCATGCTCCTCCGCTTTGTCACTCAACCCCTCTCATGCAACTGCTGCTGATGGCATGGGAGACCTTATTTTGCCGTCAATTCGCCAACATTATTCTTCAGTGGACGTGAAACCAATTGTACCATCACCGTCACAGCTAGCGTCGTCTGCATCTTTCCCCATGTCTTCGACAACGGCAACGCCAGCTCCTTATCCAAGTATGACAAGCAATTCTTACACCATGGATGCTCGACGACAAGCCCAAGCACTCTTACAGATGAAAAGTAATGAGCCGTGTTCAATAACTGGGGATTCTGCAGGAGACTCTTTTCGAAACCCTAACAGGTATTATTTACTCAGAGAGGTACATTATTACCTTCCTGGTCGTGTGTGTGTGTGTGGGTGAAAGTGGAGGGGAAAGTACCTAAGTAAGCAAGCAAGCAAGAAAAGGAGCTTGTGAAGAAGCTTTGATTACATTTCCGTCTCACATACCCAGATTACATGCATGCACACATAACATGTCAGGAAAGAAAGGAGTACGTAGTACCCTTGCTTTCCTTGAATGCGAAGTGTTTGCTTTTTTCTTTGTAGTTACTTTAGGATATTACCACTGCCTTGTTACAACGTAGCCCAGAACATGACCAAAGATAGAGAAAAAAAACGTACCAAGCTCCACTTTCATCTTGATTTTACTTTTGTATGTAAGAAAAGTGTTTGGACGCGGTAGTATGAGCTTCTGTCCGCGTGGACAGAAGTCTCGGATGCGAATTTAATTTGAACATATTACTTATGGTCCACTTGCATCAAAGCAAAGCAGTATTTTTGTAAAACTGTCCTTCGTCCTTGCTGCTCCTCCAGACTAGAATAGAAAATGTCTTGCTCAGGACTATCTAATGCGACCCTTCGGCAGTAACAATGAGATATGATATTATTCTATGTATTTTCAGAATTTTTACCTTCAACATGAATATGAACCCCACCACCAATTCCTTGATTGCGAAAGTGTCGAAGAGGAAAGCTTTGAGGAATACTTTGGCATCCAACTTAAGACCCCAGACGTCTCAGTCCCCATCACATTTTACGCCCTATCCCATTCTCAGTCCGGTACGATCGGCTCCAGGGCTTTTTTGGACTTTCTCTGCCAAATTAGCTCACGTTGATGAAATGCGGAAGGATAGACCAAGGATAAATATCGGTGCCAATTTTCAAGCCACCATTCCACCACTTAGGGAAAAACCGTGTGCTTTTTCATATCCAGTAGACATGATCTACGGGGAGGATCAGTTGTGGAACTCTGAATCAATGGCTAATTGCTTTGGAGATGACGGTATGTGACATTTATTATCATTGCCTCAAACGGGGCAAAGTGAGATTGGTGACAATCTACATTATTTTTGTTTTATAGTGGAGAAATATTTGGAGTTTGCTTGCTGTTCAGCAATTCCTGGAGGTGGTTGCAACAAGGAATATGCTCTCCATATTCTTCATCTGTGTAAAGGGGACATCAATGTAAGTTCTGAGAATACACGGTTCAACAGGATGTAGGCCTATGTGTTTGGAACTTGACCGGTGGTTCTGTTGGTCATTTATAGGCAGCAATGTTACTAATGATGATGCCTGACCCAAAACTTCCAGTTCATCTGAATCAGTACAAATATGCAGACCGAGAGAAGTGGACGCGACTTGAAATCCTCCAATTTCAAGAGTCTCTTCTTCGACATGGGAAAGATTTCATGGAAGTTTCCAAAGAGTTGGGCACAAAGTCCAGGGCAGCATGTGTCTCATTCTATCAACTTTGGAAAAAGGTGTGTTCTGACGAGTACGAGAAAGTAAGGGCGATGTGGAAAAAGAGAGAAGCTGCTTTCACAATTGAACTTTTGAAAACTATTCCCCCTCCGGTGCAGTCAGCGCAAACCCTTTCTCAGGTTTCAGCCAAAGAAATTGAAAATGATAAACAGGTATGCATGCAGTTCGTTTGCCATCTCTCAATTTCTTATCCCCCCTCATCTCTCATTTTTCCATTCCACAGAAACAAGCCAGGGCATCACAGCAGAGTGCAAGCAACAGCAAAGGTCCCAATGGACTGGATGAGTTTCCTTGCAAAATTTGTGGAAAGTAAGTAGAGATGTCAATGCTAGTAAATTATAGTTCCATCATCATTTCATCTTTCCTCTCGAGTGTATGCCAAGAGGAAATGTGGTCACTAAAAACGAATTTTTCTGAGCGACTTTGTAAAAAGTCCCACGCTAAATGCGCAACGAAACTAAAACTAACCGAATTGAATTAATGAACTCAAGTCCGTGACGTCCCATTTTACTGCATCTTATTTAGAACATTAGTGACCTATGCTGCCATTATTGCAAATAGTTTTAAGGTTCTCGCGGTTTTAGAGGCTTGCATTTACAACTTGTTTTATTAATTTCACTTTAGCAATGATTTGCCGGACTTTTGATTTGTTCAGCGTCTCTTCTCTCGAAAAGCATTAAAACACTCTTTCATTAAAGTCTTAAGGTAATCGTTTCAATAACTTTAGTGTGACCCTTTTCAAAGTTTTACTCCACTCTTTCCTTCTTGTGTAAACCCCTGCACCAAACCCAGCCCTTGAGATATGTCATGTCACGCCACTTTTTTGTTTCTAATTTGTACTTTCAATTTTTGCAAATTAGAAGATTTTTACTACGTTAGTTTTGGTTTCATTGAGCTTTTTCACGCGGTGGTTGATGAGCACCCCTTACTTCTTCTCTATAAATACTAAGTTCCATAGAGCACAGGATTTTTTTCCAAGTTGTAGTGATGCAGAAAGTAGAAATCCGTCACGCCTTCCTAGATTACATAGTGAAGGTTGCGATTCTTTCTCGCATGCTTTAAACAATGAAGCATTATGTCTAGCTCACTTGACTGTGCTGCCATGGTCCGTATATTGCACCTTGAATCCACCTTAAAGTACTTGTACTTGGGGCTTCAAGGGAATCATGATTGCTAACAGGTTTCATCATTTGTTTTGCAGGATCTTCAGCAAAGTTAAAAGTCGAAGTGCTCACATGAAGTCTCATCGCCCACCCCCCACGCCCCCATCACCCTCTCCGGCCCCCGTGCTCAGCCCAGCCTCTGCAGCAACGCTGATTGAGAACAAAGAAAAAATTGCAGACGCCCTACAGAAACACATTTTTGGCAAGGCAAATGCAAAGTCACTACAGAATTCTATTATAACAGCCCCAGCAGGAGCACCATTCATGCCAAAAATAGTCACACTGGAATCCCTCGTCTCTTCAAATGTTGCTATGGCGACACATGCGAAGACCGGTCTTCTGAATACTTTACATTCTGACGCCCTGCCTCCACCACGAATCTCAAGTCCCGCGACGTCATCATCACCGATGACAATCCCATGTCTCTCTACCACCCCCACCGCTCACCGACTCGAACTCCAAGCTACTTGATACTGGATACTTTTGGTTCCGGATAAAAAAAAGCCAAAGTGTTAATTAAGTAGGTTAAAAAGTGTGAGAGAAATCCCTGCTCTATTAAAATCTATATCTTAGGCTTGATGTTAACTTTACTTAGTAGGCATTAATCCTTCTCTCTGCGTTTAAGCAAATGTGTTACTTATTATTACTTACGATTCCAGCTCATTTTCTACGTATTAGTTTTGTTTCTCAGTTTTATAACGTCCTACTTCGTCTGATGATGATAGGTGAAAAGAAGCTTTAACGTTAACCTACCTACCTGACTAAATTAAGATAAGATGATAACCAATATGAGGCATATTGCGTTTTATTTCAAATAGTCTATTTTCCTAAAAAAGCTGGCAAAAATGTAGTATCTCATTCGGTGATTCAGACGATAGGAAGAAGGTACATCATGCAACCGGTATAATACATATTATGGTTGTACTGTTTTATTATTGCTTTTATTATTTCTCTTTGTAGGTGTTAAATATAGCAATAGTGCGGTGTTATTGCCTGCTAGGAAATGGTCGAAAGGGTTAGATAAAAACCAAGTGCAGTCCAGTCAATTTCCCTGAGTGAGTGATGTCAAGAAATAGTCAATTCTTTTTCTGTATTGGAAATCTCAGAAAAGACATCTCATTAAAAAAGATCTCATAACTTGCAATTTATTAAAAAAAGAACGTTGTACCCAACATGGAAAACTTAATTGTCCTGTCCTGACCCGCACCAGTGGTTCATTTGTATATACTATAGTCAGTCATTTAGAGATTTGCCAAGCCTTTTTGCACTGTTCTCTGTCATGCTTCCAGAAGTTTGTTGTACCGAACGGTGTCAAATGTAAGTCCATAGCAGAACTAATTTATATACGCTTACATGCGAAAATGTATCTCTGAGAACGAAAATGGTAAAGGAAGAATGTGTTCTTATCATGCCATTGGAGAATTGTGGATTTCCAGTGAGAGAAAGCAAATAGCAAATATGGAAAAAGGAGAATTGAAAGCTTGGTTAATACTATATCTCCTCCTTATTTTTATGGTGTACTCAAGAATACTGTCATCAATTGACCTTCTATCCTCTCATTTTTTGATCAACAAACAATTCCATCCAACCTTGTATAGTAGTCAACGCGTGAGTGTAGCATCTTGGATGAGAAATTCATTTTAAATTGTAACGATAAAAAAATAGATAAGGCAACGCCAAGTTCTTGTGTAGTATTATTGGGTTTCTGCAATCTGAACCAAACCCCAACAAGTCACTAATTGACTCTACCTATGATAAAAAAAATGGAAATGGTGAGGGTATTCGTATAACAAAGACAATCATTCTACTCATTTTCCAACATACCTGGCTGAGTGTGTAGAAATATCGAATTATATGTACTACTTGAAAATAAAAATAAAAATTCTAAAAAAGTTCAAAATGTTAACAAAATAGAGAGAACATTATATAAGTAACCGACAATTAATTGGAGCTGTTAATTTGCTACACTAGAGTTGAAGTTTTACGGTGATTTAATTTGTCCTTTTAGCTTAAATATGAAAAGATGCTCCATAGCTTGTAGACCAAAGGATAACAATAATGATAATGTGTTAAGGAATGCAAAATGAAATGTAATTCCATTTATGTAAATGCTTGCAAAAGATTTCCAATCCATCCTTTGCATGCAAGCAACAAAAGGCAACATTTCCTTTATAAAACATCAGAATTTCTGTTAGAGGTAGCCAGAGAAACAAACGAAAAAATATATTATTATATATTGCTTTTGGATAAGATGAAGAATTATATTATTGTACACAAAACTCTCATACAGTCATGTACATTTTACAAAATTGCGTTAAATCCTAGGAAAAGAGAAGAGTACAGATGAATGTATAATTGAGTACTGTCTGAGACAATGAATGATGGTGAATAAGGGTGCCCTTCATACTTACGTTTGTGCCGATTGAATCGAGAAGTTTATTTTCATGCCCGTATATTAAACAGGAATCAATTGTTAATTACCTATAGATACATACCTACCTAATATGCACAGGATATTACATTCAATTCTCTCATTAACTTTTCCTACACACAAAAGAAACTCGTCTTTTCTTTTTTATTATGCACTTAGCACAGGATTTAGGATGTTGTTGAGGAACATTGTCAAGAAGAAAAGGAAAGAAAGAAAGTAGAAGAAGAGAAAAATTATTGTTGTTGATTAACTTAATGGAGTTATAATTATGACTATTATAATATATGTACAAGTTTAAGGATGAATATGCCAAATATGAAATTTACTTAAAAAGTTACATAGAGAAGAAGAAGAAGAAAGAAAGAAGAAGAATATATATAAGATTTAATCTTGAAATAAAAGGGATGCCATTGGCTCTGTAACATGTCATTAAGTATATAGAGTGTACTTAATTAGGCTAGGATATAAAACAAAGTAAATAAAAAAGTAAGAATGTCGTCACACAAAT
>JAQGCL010000431.1:0-14385 GCA_034699605.1 Isotomiella paraminor | reverse complement strand
GCAAAAAGTTCTGCCAGGTCTGAAACACCAACTCGCAGGGAAAGATTGGATTGCTCAATCCGTTCGTCCACCGACATTCTGTCAGATTAGTGATGAAGATTTTGACAAACTAAAAAATTAGATGATTAGGGTTAATTCATTAGGGTTATCAAATATGAAAGGAATTAAATTACTTTTGGCTGCTGCCGAATTGTAATAAAACTTGAGCCCCAAGTTGAACCACACACACTGTTTGCTGAACCTAAATGAAGTGAAATGAGAGGAGGAAGCAGATGATGGCAGATGCAAAAGTACAAGTTATAAGTTATTGTGAGTGAGCAAAGATGTGGTTGTGGTATATCCGACTATATCTAATCTCAATGCCACACAGCTTTTTGTGGTACGCCCTATAGACACCATCATGATACATACAATGCATCGTAGAAAATGGGAATGAAATGAAGAAGTATATACCACTGTAACGCTTCCCTCGCTCTATCTCTCTGCTCAACACCCCAGCCGGTTCTTCACTTCACTTCCCCTGACTTCACACAAGCAATCACTATAGGTATCATTAACTACCCCATTCTCTCTCTCTATCCTTTATACATCAAAGTTTGATGTATAAAGTTTGATGATCAAACTATGCAAATGTATCAACTCAATCTGGTTGTGCTATACACAAACCTTGTATGCAGGCAGTTCGGGCTACAATCCTAAATACTATGTACATACATAGCGTCATGCCTGCTTTACATTCATTTGAATGAATGACCTGTATGGAAGATCATTGTAATAATAACGTAACACGGGTCGGTTTGCATGTTTGAGGGATTCAACCGCTTGCATTGTGTAAGCACGTGGATGTTTGATTTACAATTTATTCCCACAGTCGTTTCATCAGTATTTAACGTATCAGTAATGACTAATTTAAGTAGAAGAAAGAACGCTCTGACTGGACGTTAAGACGAGAATTATGTTTTAATCTTTCAAAATCTTAGAGTTCTACTGAAATCAGGGTACTCAATAGGGCTGACATTAAGGAAGTTGAAAGTGGCATATTCAAACAATTCAACGCGTGGGTTTGTAAACCTATTCCGACGAGAGTTTAAGTGGGCCGGTTCGCCCATCCCTTTTGTCTCCCGCTTCGTTCTTTACCAGAGCACAGTGAAACTGACGAGGTTACGGAATTCGATTACTATAAGCAGAACTTTGGAAATCCCAAAAATTAGGTTGCGTTAGTCGACAGAGAAATAAGGTGGGGTGCCATTGAGCAGAGCTAGCTAAACAGGTTAAGGTTATCTGTACCTGATTACCCTTGTTTCATGGTACGGGAAAGGATGGCTTCAAAATTTATATTTTGGTTGATTTTTGGATCCACGAGAGACTATTTAGCCGAGTCAACCAAGGCGTTATACCATTTTGGAATTATGGATCTCTGGGAACGTCGCCATTCTGGAGGAGAATACGCTGCACCCACCGGGACGCAATTTTGCAAAATCTCAAAATTGAAAAAGTCACTGAGAGTAATTAAGTTGAAAGAACTCAGATTTTTGTTGGCAATGTCTGCTTGCCTTCTGCTGGGTGTCAGCGTGGTACTTGTGCTTGTACGGATCAGAGGGGCTTATCGTGGAATGAAGGGCGTGATGTTAACTCGAGTTTACTACATTGACTCGACTACATTGTCTATTAAAAGCACGTTAAGACCCTTATGTAATCGTCAATGAGGTATTTGACGATCGTTGTAACAATAACCAAAAAATGTACGGCTTTTCTATATTGCCACTTTTTAAGTTTAAAAAAAATGTTAATACCATCCCTTGTACGTGTCAACAACACCACTCACATACTGGTAACCTTTAGATCGCTGTCCTCCTTGCCATTGCCCACACACACAACACAGTTTCGGTCCTTGAGGAACTCCCCAAGGTACCGCAACTTAACTCTATCAGCCGCGACATAGTAACAACTATTAGGGTCGGACCATACGTGATCCTCGCAGTGTCGCAACGCTGTAATAATGACAGCACATTTTAGGGTTATAGAAACCGTTTGGCAATCTTTGTGACATCTCTAACTTTGAATGAAGAGCACACGGTTGACTGTGGTATTGGACCGCATCGTATTGTACACACTCTTCTTTTCTCACTATAACTAGCGAAGGTATGTAATTGCTTTGTACATACGAATGGCATCCTCTCCACCAGAAACTCTACACATGAATAGCCTACCAGTACCTAACGCTAACTACAGCACAACAAATGCATGAGAAGACTTCTTTGGCATTGAAATAAAGTTACTCACTTCACAACACATTGTAATGCTCAAGTCTCTATCTCCCCTAACTCCACTTGCCCGCAGGCAGCTTATAGACTTAGCTATGTCAAAGCAGGCTGTGCAGAACACGGAAGTATTGTAAACATATGATATAAACACAGCTGGACCGACTGTTTTTTATTTCCCTGTTTTCTTTCTTGCGTATTGATGGAAATGTATTAAAAGTGCCTCTAGAATATATTAATTGTAGTCTTACTGCGGGATTGATTAACTATCCCTAATCCCTGATATTTGCAAGTTCAATTTATCTGTTTATTAAGTAAAATACACAATCGTAATTTTAATTCACCCGCCAAAAGAATGGGGTCAAGTTTCACTTTCACTCAGCAAAGAAGGGAGCTGCTTCAAAGGCTCCTGACCCGTCCCACCAATGTATCCCTCCGTCCACACTACGATGGGGAGCCTTTGCCTCAACCTCACCTCGATGTCAGGAGGCCTTGTTGCTGTTGTGGCGCTTTGTGTGATGATGATGGAAGCCCTTCAACTTCCTGAATCCAAAAAGACCCTGTCGTTATGGGGAAATCCGTGAGGAGGATCCTGACTCAAGTGGGCCTGTCCTTGAAGGAGAGTCAAGATCTGACTTTCTGCCCCTTCTGTTCCTCTCAAGTCCAGACCCTGGTAGACCTCAAGGAGGAAATGGATTCACTAGGAGAGACACTGGCGTCCATGGTCATCGGTCTCCATAGCATCCTCTCACCGAACGAGAGGGGAAATACCAACACTTCTGGCAATGTTGATCTGAATGGTAAAGGCCTTCGTCGAATATGACATGACAGTTGGTACCATATTTGTCTTTGTGTATAGAGCATTTGGCAGGTGAGGACGTTGGGTCCAGAAACCGACATGGTGACCAGTCACAAGGGGAGGAGGAGGAGATTGTGGCAACTGTGGTTCAGAGCAAGAATAACCTCTGTCCCACCAGTTCAACAGCATCAAGCCAGGGTCAAGGAACAGCACATCCTTCTCCACACCGCAAGGTTACCAATACTATCCACACTAACAAAGGACTGTTCACAAGTGAGAGGGTCCATTGTCCCATTTGTTCCCGACTCTATTTCAAGGGCGGTTTACAATCCCACCTGAACACCCATCTGCCGGAAGAGGAGAGACCGTTCCCATGCCTCAAATGCCCTCGACGTTTTGCAACGAAAAATGAACTTGAGAAACACATGAACAGTCACCCGACACCACGGCGGTGGTTAGGGGAATTTGCCCATAAAGTACCACCAGAATTGCGAAAATGATACTGATTTCATTTTGCGTTAAATGTGTTGTTAGTGTTAAACCCTGGATTCATGTCTCACACAAACAAGGCTCCGTTGTTAGATGGTCCTAACTATAAATTATTTGTCCTGCATCAAGTACCGTATAGGTCCTGTTTATCTCTGCCTAGTTGACTGCCTATTTTTTACGCATTTTGTATGTAAGGGAAGGGTGAGAGGAAATAACTTGTCACGTGGTGATTCTGGAATTTCCGAACCAAACTTTCTGAAGTGGTAGGCCCTTGGGAGGGTTGAAGGGTCACATGCATATTTCTTATCAATGGGCCATAGTTCGTATCTAGACTTAAGTTGTAGGACAATGTTCTGGAATATCGACAAAAAATGGGAAGCTTGATTGGAATTACTCATTCAACGGTTGGGATTAGTTTTTGTGGCCGTTATCCTCACTAAATCTCATGACCCTTCCGGTACAATGTGGCTTAAGCAAATCGCAATCATATTGTTTAATTTGGGCCATATTATTTGGTTCTGTTTATCTCGGCAAGTAACAATTAGTATCAGGGTCCTCTCTCTGTCATTGTGTAAACAGTGTAGTTTTACCCCCAACCATTGGTTCAGAATTGAAACGATATGCATTTCAAACAGGGTCTTGCGGCCACAGTTACTCCTTGGATGGTTCGATCCCTTTGGTTGCTCGACAAGACAACAAGTTATTTCTGGACCCATCCTGTCTCTTTCAGCTGGAGTAGAAAAGAGGTTGTGTACGTAAATAACCATTGGAGACTAAAAATATGGGCAGTGGTCAATCTCATTGTGTCCCCTACGCTTCTGGGAATCCCCGGATGCGTCTTGTTCTATGCATCCTTCTCCCACAGGATTCACCTAACCGTGCCGGAACTACTTTTCGCCTTCCTCTTCCTTGGTTACAACCTTGTTTCCGTCATGATAGAGGGCATATCCATTCTTAGAGGTGACGCCCTTCGCTCCGCATGGGTCGCTCTCCACGCATTACACCGGTTGAACGTGACGAAATCCAAGAAACAGCGGAATGGTGTGTTTGACTACGTTGGTCTATTCCTTTATCTACTCTTATTGGCATTCTTCATAGCTCCATACGTAGCAACAGCCATTTTGATAATGTTACGTTCTCCTGATCCATTAAACGTCCTGCTGCGGGTCAGCCTCATGAGGCAAGATGAGTAGGATTGCAACAACCTTCCTCACATTAGCCGTTTGTGTACCTGCGATAGAAATTGGGAGGGATTTTGCAGGTATTTTGTTCGGCATGATATACGGTGGAACCATGAGTCTAAGCATGATGTGCGCCGTCAGAACTAATGCAGACAACTTCACGCATTACAGGAGGACCAGGCTCGACTAAACCAAACTCCAAATATTTTTGGCCCAATATGTCAACACACTCCAGACCATAGCATTTTGCCTTCAAAGTACAGCTCTAGTCGTCCTCGCTTTCTTCACCTTTGCGTTAGTCGAGTTCCGCAGCCTACTTCCTGCTTTAATTCAATTCCAAATTGCCGGATTCGTTGGTTTCGTTCTGACACTTACCTCAACGGGTATTCTGCTGGCGACAAAAGTAGATGTGTACTCGAGGCAGGTGAGAGAAGTTTTGGCCCAAAAAGCAAAGAATTCCCCGGACAGAAAGCGATTGATTCGTACGATTCGGACGATGCGACCAATCCGAATACCGTGTGGAGTTGGGTACACTTTCTCTTACTACACCCCAGGGAGCGGAATGGCCTTCCTGGCATCTTTGATGGAGTTCACTCTCACCCTCATTTTTTCGGGGAAAGCCAACATTCAGAAAGTGTTTGGAATTGCACTGAAATAGACGAATAGTGCCTGTTGTTCGGGAACAAATCCAATATTCTGACGCATTACGTAGAATCAAGGTGAAGATAAAGCCAGGTCAACGTAAATAGGAAAAGCTGATGTATTAAATTAACTTACGGGAATCCTATAGATTGGCATGGTTCAATTTGTCCACACATGAAACTTTATCACATATTTATTGTAACATACATAAATATACTGTACCCACCCAGGAAACGTACGTTGTTTACTGGCGAATTTATGCTATTTCATATTGTGGTGTATGTACCTCCCACTGGCATGTTTCGTTTAGTTTAAAGGGTAAACCAGTCTTCTCCGATACAAAGGAGTCGAGAACTGCAGTACGATAAACGCAATGGCGAAACGGCCTATTAATATGCAATCGGCCAAATCACAAAAAGTACATGAAAGATTTTGTACAGGGAAGTACAAGATTGTGTCATTCGGACAACATAACTTTGACAACGGACAATACAATAGCCCGTTGCAGAAGGAAATATGTCATGGGACTGTTCCCTGAGTCCAAAAAGTATCTGCAGGAGTACATTATTTCTCTTCCTTTTCTATAATATTCTGTCAGCGTCTGGAACTTCCAGGAAGGGGGGAAGTCTTGCAAAGCAAGGAAAGGGGAGTTCCCATACCAGGTATACATAACGACTGGCAAGTATGCTACGGAGGCGACGGACATAACAGCTGCCTGGGCGATTCGGGAGGTAAATACGAGATTCCCACCGTCGCCGCGTTGCGCCAAACCGTCTCATCTAAAAGAATTATGTGGCTTTCATTAAATGATCGCTACATATTGACCTAGAGGTACCTAGAGGTATCAAACCGTGACCATAACCGGAACTTCCCCTTTAACAACCGCCTTGTTTTCCTCATCCTTGAAAATTTGCTTGGGCAACAGAAGTAAGATAATACACCATCTACATCCGCTTGACGGGTGTCCAGAACACCATTACAACCGTCCGAAAGGAAGCTGCAACAGAGGAAGACAAATAATTTGAGAAGAATACATTTTTTGTATCCGAGTACTTACGCTGAACAAAGTTTAGAAACTAACTAATGCAATGTTCGCACTATAATGTAATGCGGCAGGCGGCATTGGCCGGAGAGCCAGCTGGTTTGCCTCCTTCTCTCCCAGAATCAGAAAGTGGAGTGAGAGGATAAAATGTTTGCTACAATATTTGTAGAATTAATTAAAAGCCAGCTCGTCTGATTCCACCGTTCATAAAGCAAGCACTAATGCAGTCCAGTGTTGAAATGCGGATGGGTTAACAGGATTTAACTTGACAGGTGTAGCCACAAATCGCAAATTCAATCAGCGTAAAAAGGTTTTACGACATGGTCATAAAATTTGTGGAAATTTGTGTTGGTGGAACCAAACAGGGAGATCTAGTCTTTTAGTGTTATGACAATTGCAACCGGTTCATGAATCACCACAACGCAAAACGTGAAATCATTTTTAAACCCGAGTCATGTGTTTAAGATTTTGCAATCAACAAGAAATTTGAATCAAATGTAAAATAAGCAAATACAGAGGGCAATAAAATGCCAACAACTTTATGAGTTATGCAACATGAAAAATTTCGTTTGATTGAAACTTCCTGACGGTAGCCCACAAAGAGTTTTTAAAGGGCCTCTCGGTGTTCCCATCGTTATAGACTCATAAGTAATCCAGTTTGGTGATGGTCTTAATAAAGATTTAAAAACTGAGACTGAACTGTGTTTCTAACAAACAATGATTCTCCGACCCAATTGCATACCATCCATCATTGCCATAGACCATTAATGATTAGTAGCAACGTTATGTCTGAATATAATTCTCCCTTCTTTTTCAAAACGTTTCTATTGCAAAATATGGACATGTTTATGGACATCCTACAAGTTGGTGGCAACTATTGTGAAGGAGGATTCTGCGTATGCGCTCTTATTAGGTATATCATCTATGCCTTATAAATTCATTTAGTGATTCTGCATGCCCCAAATTTTCACTCGTCACAAAAGCAAACACATCATAATAGCTATGCATTTTACACCCTTGTACCAACAATGCAGCATTCATTGTGACCCTGCTAAACAAAAAATAGCATTACAAAAGGTCTTCACCACGGCAAAAAAAAACGTTTTTCCTCATTTTCAAGTTTAAATGTCAATTGCGCGAGTGCCGTCTCCTCTCTCTGCGAGCAGTGTGTGGATGGTTTTACACTGCTCAGATATACAGAAGGAGTGATACACACAAGGAGATATATGCATACCAACACTGCTTGCAATGTATTTGCATTGCTCCTACCACCCTTATTTCTATCAAGCCAGCTCCACTTGCCCACATGTTCAATGTTTTGATTTCATTTCATACAAATTGAAAATTGTATTAACGTTTTAACAATAACTAGAATATTGTGACGGAACAATTTAAACCCATACGGTGACAAAACAGTTGGTGCAGGTGGACCCTGGGTGACGATAAAATTAATTCAGGTGGAATTTAAACATTTTCATCTTATTCAATTATTATTTTTTAAATTTTATTTCAGTGTTTCTCTCTTTATAGTGTGTAGGGGGTTTTGACATCTGGTAAGCGAATTCCTCTGGACCCCTTGAGGGACTCACCTAATTTCTTTCCCGAAAACCTCCATTACGTTCTGATATTTACGCCTTCGTGAGTCTGTGAACTCCTTTGTCACTTGCTGGACTCTGTTGTCAAAACCTTCGTCACTCCCGACTGAAAACTCTCACCGATTACCTTATGGGTACTCTCCTGGTCTCACCCTCGGACTCCGAGCGGTTAACCATCCCAGACCGGCCTTGTGCTCTTATCTTTGACCTATCCCTCACTGACCTCCCATTTATAATGACACTTGCAAGGGGGGCAAATCATTGAAGGGAGACAACAGAGTCCACAACATCACTCCACAGGGAGCTGAGGAAACAACTCACAAGGGAATCGGTGGACTCATTTTCAAGGAAGCCCTAGAAGGCACTGACCAGAGTCCAGGAAAGCACGACAAGAGAGTCCAGGAAGGCACTGACAAGAGAGTCCAGGATACCACTGACAAGGGAGTCCAGGAAATTCTGACGAGACTGCATAGGGAAGTCCGTAGGCTCAGTTTCAAGAAGGGCACTTACATAGTTCAGTATTGTACAAGCGAACCCATAAGCTCAGTCACTACAAAACTACAATTTTCGCAATTTTGTTGCGTCGAGGACTCCCGTGTCAGTGTTATCCTGGCCTCCCTTCTCAGTGCTATCCTGGACTCTCTTGTCAGTGCTATCCTGGACTCCCTTGTCAGTGGTATCCTGGACTCTTTTGTCAGTGCCTTCCTGGACTCTGGTCAGTGCCTTCCACGGCTCCCTTGAAAATGAGTCCACCGACTCCCTTGTCAGTTGTTTCCTCAGCTCCCTGTTTAGTGTTGAGTGAGTTGTTAGTTGTGCATTTTCAAATCTGAGGTCTGACACTCCCACTGACTCAAAATGTCCCTTGTTGGTATTGATACTTAAAGTGCTACCCAACTCCACAGGTTACAGCATGATGCCACTGCACAAGCGAGTTAATCGTGACAGGAGGAGGAAGAAAGATAAGGAGCAGCACAGGATGAAGCGAAAGAACGAGGCTTGGAGAAAGAAAGATAATTGTCGTTCCAAAATTGGGCACAGAGAGGCACAGCAACGTCAGCGACAAGCAGTGCGGCAAAACACGCCAGACAATGTTCCTATCACCACTTTAAGAGAGCAACGAAGTACCAATGCAGGTATTTACGAATGGTTTGACTGGTCCTGTTTTTACTGAACCCAATTACTTTCTCCACATTTCATATAAGGGCGACTCAATCGGTCAACCATATACAACAGCTTGTTGTCCAGGTTCAACCAGTCCATGAAAATGTCCCCTTCCTTTATCTGCTCGTGCTGTGGGGGACTTTGGTACCTTGCATCGCTCAAGCAGCTGACGGAAGAAGAAATGGTTGAGATGGAACTAGACGAGGACTATGTCGAAAAAATTCTGTGTGTTCCTGAGGAGATTGTGACACAAACATGGCGCAATGATCCGAATCGCTTTCGTTGTGACGTATTTGGGGACAATGACGAAGAGTGGAATGGACAGCATTACTTTTGCACGACCTGCCATGCAGCAATCAAGAAGAAAACTATACCTAGGCTCGCTTTATCCAACGGTTTACAATTCCCGAGAGTTCCGCAGGAGTTGCAGGTACGTGAGTAAAATGCAGTCCCCAGTGGTGACGTTCCATTGTGAGTTTGAAGAGTTAAATAGTGTTTCACATTACAGGGACTCTCCCAGTTGGAAGAAAGGCTAGTAGCAGCCAGACTCCCGTTCATGCAAGTTCGATTGATGGGGGCTCAGAGGCAGTTTCTTCTTCGAGGAAACGTAGTCAATGTAGAGAACAATTTAGACGTATGTGCTAAAACTTTGCCCAGAAAATTTGACGACACCAGCGTCGTGCAAGTTTACCTAATGCGAAGGATGAACTATCAACATCCATACATGTCTGCAGCGGTGCGTCCTCTCAAAGTGTACAAGGCAGCAAAATACCTCCTCAGCACCGAACTGTACAAGGAGCATGGAATAAAGGAATCCGACGAGTGGAAACGATTCTCAGATGGTAACCACAAGCTGTCAATGCGTCACGTAATGTACAAATTCCTTAATCACAAACGCTATTGTAGATGACGAAGTTACATTTTATGCTGACATGGCTGATGTACCCTTGCAATCGGACGAGGGAGAAGCCACATTCGATGGTTAGTCTGCAAATACAATTTACCCAAGTATTATCATCATCCATGTTCTTAGAGTCAACGTTTTCGTCCATTTTTGGGGGCAACGAGGAGCTATTCTATTCCACTGATCATTTGAGGGATAACCCTTCACAATTTCAGCACGGCCAGGCCTCCACTGTAGCAGGTAATTTCATCAAATAAATTGAAATTTGTTGGCAGGGAAACGTATTGACACTCGATTGCGCTTTGCCCCACAGATGATAATGACTCTGACAGTGATGACGAAGAGGGAACAGATAGCATTGTACAGATTCCATGCAATGAAACCCTTGTATTCAATGAAACCAGCGAACTCTCGGCAATGCGCCTCGCTCCTGCACAACGAAATACTCCCATTCCCCTGCATTTGGATACTGACGCTGAAAGGCTTTCCTTTCCCTCAATTTACTGCGGGGAAAAGCAGATGATTAGGGAGGGCGTCAGACTTACTTACACCGATATTGCCAAGTCGGAAATCAGGCGGTATCAGAGACAAGGAGCGACACCGTGGAAAGTCTTCTATTCCTTCAAAAGGTCTCACAACGAGAAGCTGAGAAACGCTGTGAGGATCTGCATGAGACGAAGAGTTGGAAAGGACCTGACAGCTACGCAAGCCCTGGACAATCACTGCACGGACAGCCTCATTAAAGATGATGAGGGCTATGCGGTGTTTAGAAATGTCCGATCCTCACCAGCCTACTGGGGTCAGAGAAAGAAGGATGCAATTGCTATGGTGCGGCAATTGGGAACCTGTACATTCTTCTTGACGCTTTCTGCTGCAGAGACGAAATGGACAGAATTGATAGTCATGTTGAAATCCATTCTGGATGGGGAAACTATAACGGAGGAGGAGGCTGGAAATTTAAGCTTTGCTGAAAAATCTCGACTCATTCAGTCCGAACCAGCGACATGTGTCCGTCATTTCGATCATAGATTCCGTGCCCTCATGACACATTTACTGAAGAAGGAAGGTGGCATTTTTGGCTCACACAAATTGGCAGACCACTTCTGTAGGACCGAATTTCAAAAACGCGGATCCCCACATTCCCATGGTTTATACTGGCTTGAGAATGCACCCAAGTACGACCCTGCAAATCCGGCCTCAATTCCTGACTGTATTCAGTTCATCGATAACTTCATAACATGCGCCCGTACTGATGAGTGTCCCTCTTCTTCCACCTGCCCCATAAGTTACCAGTTACATAAACATTCATTCACATGCAAGAAGAAAGGAGATGAATGCCGTTTTGGGTTTCCAAGACCACCTCTAGACGAAACAATGATACTACTTCCATTGCCGAAGGATACGCCGAATGAGGAGAGAGAAAGACACGAAGCAACGTACAAATCAATGCGGGAACAATTCAAAGACCCTTTGATCTTTGGTCCCAAGTTCATGGATGACATTTCTTTTGACCAATTGCTAACCCAACTGGGCCTTGGAAAAGAAGAATATCTCTTAGCCATTCGAAGTTCAGTCAACAGGGCTACTGTATTTTTGAAAAGAAGCACCAATGCAATGTACATCAACAACTATAACAAGGAATTACTCCATGCGTGGAATGCAAATATGGATATCCAATTTGTCCTTGATCCATACGCATGTGCTACATACTGCCTCAGTTACATGCTCAAAAGCGATGGAGGCATGTCGGCGGCCATGAGGAAACTCAGCAGAGATATCAAAAGAGGCAATGTTGCAGCGAAGGAAAGGATGAAGAAATATGGGAAGGTGTTGATCAACGGGACCGAAATTTGCGCACAAGAGGCTGCAGCTTTTCTGCTGGGACTTCCCAATACCAACAGTAGCCGGGACGCAGTATACGTCAACAGTTGTCACCCAGATCAAAGGGTATCCATGCTGCTGCCTAAGGACCAATTGGAAGCAATTGCAGCCAACTCGCCAAACAGCAAGGAGGTCTGTTGCAAAGGACTCATTTATCGGTATGAACACAGGTCACCTGACTTGGAGGAGGTTTGCCTAGCCGATTTTGCGTGCAAATTTACACAAATGGGGTCACCGAGTCAATCGACGAGTGGAGATGAAAATGTGGAATACGTAGAAGGTAGACAACACTCTATATTTGTGGCATCTGTAACCCTTTCTCTTATTTTTTTAAAAGTCACTCCTGACGACGAGGCAGAACAAGTGGAGATGGTTTTAGAGGAGGGGGCAGACCAGGAGACTGTGCAAACGCCAGACCAAGATTACAGCAGGTGTCGACGGCGAGGGAAATCGCGGATTTTGAGATTTAGAGGGTACTCAAAGAAGGAAGACCCAGACAATTATTGGAGGGAGCAATTAATGCTGTTTTACCCGTGGAGGAATGAGGAGGAGGAAATTGTGGACCCACCAGATGGAATTATTCAGAAAGCAATGCAAGTCCTGGACACAATTTTGCAAAACTCAAACGAGTACTACAGTGATAGAAACTTTGACGAGACACTGGTCAACGCCATTCTCCGTGAAATGGAAGAGGAATTAAACGAACAGGAACGCGGGACCTCAGCAAACGCGGAATTTTCCGAACAAGATGATCTTTTCGCACAAATGACCCTTTCTGCAACTCCTGGTAGCATTCAGAGGGATATTCAAAAAATTCTGCCTCCACGTTTAATTCAAGAGGACGATTACCTCACACTTATGAGATCGCTTAACGATGAACAGCGGCAATTTGTCCTCAGCGTCTTGCACGACCTAAAGGTTGGTCGCACCCCATTCCACCATCTATTGGCAGGAGGTGCTGGCACTGGGAAATCCTTCGTCATCAGCGCCATAGTTCAAAGCTTCTTACGATTTGCCATTAGCCAACCTACAACTGGAATAGACACCATTTGTGCTCTGGTCACTGCCCCAACAGGAAAGGCGGCGTTCAACGTTTTTGGAATGACACTTCACGCAGCCTTCCGTCTGCCCCCCAATCAATATGGAGGAAGGCTTGGGGGCTTGGAAGACGGGAGACTTAATACACTCCGCAACCTGTTCGCGGATCTTCAGCTCATTATTATTGATGAGATCTCCATGGTCAGTTGCAAGATGCTGTACGATATAGACCAGAGATTGCGCCAGATATTCTGCACGGATGAAGACTTCGGAGGAAAAAACGTATTGGTGGTAGGAGACTTTCATCAGTTACCTCCTGTTGCTGGGGACTACGTGTTTTCCCATCCCAGACATCTTTCACTCGGGCGAATTGCTGGGAACTACCTTTGGGATAACTTTGATTATTTCGAGTTGCATGAAATTGTTCGTCAACAAGGGCAGATCCCATTCATTACCGCATTGAACAACATCTACCCCGGCAGCATGAGCAACCAGGATATAGCACTCATGGAATCAAGACAGGTCAGCAATACCAACCCGGTACCAAGAAATGCGGTTCATCTTTTTGCAACCAACGCTGAGTGTGACGCCTACAATGCCTTGATACATTCTCAACTGGATACTGAGAGCGCCATCTGCATTGCCCATGATGCAGTAGAAGGTCTGTATAGCGTGACAAAATCTCTTCAATCCATGTGATTCATGTCTCATTCTTTGTCTAGGCAATGTCACTGACCTTGAAAAACTTATGGTGTTGGAGGAAGCCAAATCGTGGAGAACTCAGGATACAAATGGCATGCCGTACCATCTTCAGCTGAAAGTTTCAGCACAGTACTTTGTCTCCACAAACATTGATGTACAAGATGGGCTCTTTAACGGTGCCAATGGAACCCTGGAAAAAATTGAATACGACAGTCATGGAAACGTGGAACGTGTCTGGATGAGCTTTACCAACAAACTAATAGGCAGTCGAAGGAGGGCAACGGATGCGGTTCAGCGCTACATGGAGGCAAACAACATTGACATGACCTATGTCCCCATTGGAAAAGTCACGCGAAGCTTCATGAAACGTTGTGGCGTGAGAGGGGCTCGAGTCGTACGCAAGCAATTCCCACTCATTCCATGTAATGCCATGACCATCAACAAAGCTCAGGGGTCCTCAGAAAATACTGTGGCTGCATCTTTGACAAGAAAAAGTGGTCGTCCTCTCAACCGAATGCTCATCTACGTTGCATGCAGCAGGGCAACCAGTGTCGGAGGGCTTTATATTCTTGGGAGTTTCCACCCTCCTGATCCCCCCTCTCCAAATGACCCTGTTACAGAGGAAATTGACAGGCTGAAAGAGCACTGTGTCCAACTTTCTCTTCCCTTCCTTCACCATTACTCAGACAA
>JAQGCL010000430.1:0-14412 GCA_034699605.1 Isotomiella paraminor | reverse complement strand
TAAAATCCCATTCATACAACGTTATACTTATTGCATTCTTTTAGGTGGTCCGACAGAAGAGAAGTCCTCATCCTCAATACTTTTATGGGACACGTAATGAAGATGTCGAACTCCGCAAACCCCAACAATACAAGGAGAAAGCCTGCCACAGTCCTCCTCTACAATAAGAAGATGGGAGGAGTGGACCACATGGACCAGATTGTGAAGTCTTATTCCTGCCTGCGGCGTACCTACAAGTGGTACAGAAAAGTCTTCTTTCGACTAACCGAGACGGTCGTCTACAATTCCATGTGCCTCCACAATCTCTTTCCGGACCACATGCTCAAGATATGCTTCAAGGATTTTCTGTTCAAGCTCATTGGAGAAATCTTCACAGTTTTTCCCGACAACAAAAGAAAGCCACGAGGCCGTCCCCAATCAATCGCCATGTGCCCGATACGACCTGGTTTTCACCTTCCGCAGAGAGCATTCACAAAGGGGGGAAAACATAGCTGGTTGGGATGCTATTATTGCAGGACAAGAAAGCATACGCGGAAGACCACACAATTTTTTTGCGTCCAATGTGATAAGAGATTCTGCATCGGTGGTCCTGGGAGTTGTTTCCAAAAGTTTCATGAGGAGAAGTTTGGCTTGCGGGTAATTTCGTATTGATTTCTACATTTCAACAATTGGACACTTTGCCTTACGCTCTTTTTGTTTTTTTAGGGCTCCACTACTACTATGGCTGAGCCTCCAGATGTGGAAGAAATGAGACCAAACACCGGCTCCAGTGTCATTTGGAACCCTCCTTCCGTCATTATGCACACGAATGACTTGATTTCCTTTGCCCCTCCGCCGTCTTCCATTATCGCAGCTCCAGCAACTCACTCACAGCACTGGCTTCAGTCCCAAACCTCCCAACGCTTCAATCCCCCCGTATCCTCAACCCAACTCATGGATTTAGACTTCCCCAGAGCTTCTCCGGAAGAACATTCCCCCGTTCGTCTTTTCGAATTGGAATATGACGAACGAGTCAAATATTTTGATTGAGATTTTGGTGTTTGTCTCAACCACCATTGTTTAAATTTGTTGTTTCGCCTTATATGTCCTCAAATAAGTGCTATTTGTTGTCGTTATTTGTGTTTTTATACTTGAATGCATAAAGTGCGTTTTTTATCACATGGGGTAAGGTGAGATCTTCATTGTTTACGTAATATCCCAGTTCATTACACTCTCCATCCGACCCACTCATTATTTTTCGCAAAAACGGGCTCCAAAAATTTGGATGGGAAGGGTTTTTCGGTGGGGACATCCTGGGGGCCGGATTCTGGGGGTCTGGGGACATTTTAAGAAAGGGTAACTAGGTTGCGAGGGGCATAAATTGTGTAACTAATGCAGAAATGAAAGGGTTAAGCATATAAAAGGGAACAGTCGGAACGGCCGACGACGACGACCTAACAACCCATGGTATTAAAGCATTGCCGTACCGGCATGGACATGCACCGTTGCAGTTTTGTTAATGCTGCGCTACCAAATATTTTGCGTGTTAAACAGTGCGTAATAACATACGAGGAATATACGGAATAATATACGAGGCTTTCAAGCAGATTTCAAATGCCCTAGATTCATATTCAGCGATCACAAGAGATCGTTATTGGGCCTCATGTTGACCTGACACTACTGATGGGAAAAGTCTTTCCATGAATTCGACGGAGACAACTGTGAACGTGGAAAGCCCTGTCGACAAACTTGGTATATCTAATGTTGTTAAAAAGTTGAACGTTGAAAGTCATGACATGAACGCAGCACAGGCCTGCGAAGTGAAAATAGTAAAGTTAGTAAAAACTGTTTCGGTTTTTTTAAAGATACCGGAGACTGTTTCCACCTTTGCTTAATCGGTCATAGACACGTTTTTGGGGATTCAGTTTTCTCTTAATTGGATTTCAAAGATTCTGCAAGTGATAACACTATAAGAAATTGTAGCAGTTGATATTATCTAATGTAGGTCCCTATTTTTGGAGCAGTAATAGTTCTGCTTGTGTGTATTCAAAATTCTGCATCGTTATAACCCTCATGTTCTAGACGGTTTCATCTGTGGCAAACCGAGTGCAAAATGTACAGCATCAAAAAGGCAAAAACCACAACAAACAGAATTACCGCCGTTGCGGAGAGGAGGGGTCAAAGCGAATCGATGTCGGCGTTCCTCCTAATTCAGTTCTCTCGACACCAATGTTGTGTAGGCATGCCACTGACATGTATCTCATCCTACCCCGCAAGGAGTAAATAAGCCCTGACAAACTGTCACTGGCTACCCCTGTGGGGCACAAATGGTTTCTACATTCTCGATAAATGTTACATAACCTACAAACATACATATATGTTGCATTCATGATCCCAACTCAAGCCTTAGGGTTGAAGACAAAGATGCTGAAGACACCACCTGCCACCTGTGCAAAGAAAGGCAAACTTGTTCAGGAAAGTTTGTTTGTGGATTTTTTGACATGACAGTTGGCAACAATGTTTTTGCAATACGCGAGAGAAAAAAGCAAAGAAAAAAGTAGTATTCCTCTTTTCATTATGCAGTGTAAAAAGAGAGCGAGAAAGTAGAACTCACATTAAGAAAGTTATAACTGAGATTGAGAACACTTTTGGACGGTGTACTATATCCAGGAATACAAACAAACGACTACGTTCATTCCGTGACAGTTGAGTATCTAAGTAGTAGTGTTGTTCGACATGACAACAGTTCCGTCTATCCTTGTGGCTGTGCCAATGATAAAAAAATACGGTTAATTATATAAGAAAATTGAAGGATGAGAAAATAATGCGAGAAAATAACAAAGCATGTCAATACCCCCTCCAACTCCGTTCTCGAGCCCATGTCTTCTTAGGAAAGTACCCTGAAAGATCCCAGCTTCTTCTCCTCCAAGACATCATATGAAGGATGACATGCTTGTTATGACAGGAGTCCTTTCAATGAACCTCTCATCAGATCTCCTCTGATCTGAACCTTCTAAGCATTCATATGATTGACATTGAAAGTATTATTATTTTAACAGTGGAAAAGACATCCTCCCCCAGATTTATTTCTTATTCCTCAAGATACATTAAGATATATGACGAGTGTAACTGTCCTGTTTACATCGTCATCATCACAACAATCATTATGAGCATCATTTATACAATAGCAACTTTATCAACTTTACAAACCGTCACCACCAAATCACCAACAACATCAACATTAACAAAATGAGACTATATTTTATCAAGTTGGTAGAATTAAGATAGAGTATGAGATGTTGGATGTGCTGTTTGCCGGATTGTCAGGACTGGTTATCTTGAATACGCTGATGCAAAAAATGTTGCCTATAACAAACCGTAACTCCTGTGCCTATTGTTTATTCCGTAAAAAATAAAAATGTATAAAGGAAAGTAGGGCGGTTTGTTCTAAAATTAGTTTTCAACTTTGCAAGCTAGTTAGTGCTTCACATTTTGTACATTAATTACGTTCAAAGCTGAAAAAGTAGGTTAATAAAATGTGTAGGAAATAATAATACTATTGCAATTGTCATACTGAGGCAAACTTTAATCGGCATCAGTATCTTTCAGTGGTTCAGACTACCGTCACTCGCTCAAGCAAACAAAGAGAGAAGTGTGAGAAGAGGAGGAGACAAAGGCAAAACGGAACATCATCTGGTTTAATAGTTTTGAGCACCGCTTAGCAGAGGGCAGAAATTTGTTTTTATATTTTCCTTAGGATTGTAGTTTTAATCGACTTGACCTTTCTAACGGATTTACGAGTGGATGCCACGTCCTTTGGTAATCCAATTCAGTTGAATTGCCTCCAGGCGCTCCAGGCGCTCCTTCACAGGAGGTTCATCATACACAGGATTGAAGAACACACCTCCCACACCTTTATTCTCACGAATCATCTCAGCACGTCTGGTAAAGGATTGGCAGAATCTGGATCTGAAGAATGTAGATAGCACAATCACTGCAAATAATACAGAACATTACGAAGGGAACAAATGTTGTTTTTTTTCTTTTTTCCTTTTTATTATCACTTTATCTAAATCGCCTATTGCAAGTGTCAAAAGCAATGGGATAATAATTGGCACCATGACAGAAGTGCCTGTGTTGATGGGTTCTGGACGCAGGGTTGTGGGTGTAGTTCGCCGGGTGTGAATCGACCAAAATCACTCGTTCCTTGTAAAGCCAACCAACTCAAAGCGCTTTGTTATTATGATCATCATCATGTGGTCATTTTTATTGGTGTGTGGGTTCTAATATTGTGGGTACTAATACCGGACAACAATTATGCCATGTAATAATAATATTCTTGGATTCTGACATCCATCTATAGTACTGGCGAACTATGGAAAGAGGAACAACAATGGTTTGATACTTAAGCTATTAAATTACAATGGAGAATCCCATACTTTCCATCATATCAACAAAATGTTAAACACATGACCGTATGAAAAGAGTAATTAATTAACTAATCATAATCAGGATGGCAGACCCGGATCCCTTCTTCCTTCAAAGCCTCGATTACGGGTCTACAAGCCTGTGTACAGTCATTTTTTAAAGTTATTACCAACAGCAAAGTTGGATGTAAGTACCTTCCTGGGTTTGTAGACTAGTCGAATCTCCTTCAATGACAACATCTTTCTAAACACGGTCTGGAAGGTCAGTTTGGTGAGGATAAATTCATACTGACGATAGGTATCGGTAATCTCCAGCACTCGCAAATCTGTAGCAGAAAGTTGTCATTGTCAAGGAATTTTGAAATATTCAAATACACACCCTTCAAATTGACGAGTCCAACCGTGGACTGTTTACTTCTGGACGCGATGAAGGTAATGGCGTCAACGGCTGGGACGTCTGATAATTCAAATTCCTTCGTGATATCACAGATTGCCGAAGGGAAGCCAGACAGAAGGGACTCCATTCCATACACCAACCCCCTCCACAACACAATTTGAGACTTTTGAGGGGTGGCAGATGTGTGAAGAGTTGTATCAACTGGCTCCACACCCTATAGTCAAAGTCGACATAGGTCAGATTTGGAAAGACGTGGGTGAGGAGGGCGAAGGGAATGTAATTCTCCTCGTCAAAATCCCGGAGGACCAGCTTTCGAACGCTTGGGTAAGCTGGAAGGTGACTGTAGCTCGTGCCTGGAGGAGGATGTGTTCTCATGTCATAGATGTTACATGGAATCATGTCAATCCATAAAGAATGGAGGGCTGGGAATGCAGCTAGGCACTCAAGGGTTGAACCAACTTTAACAGTCATCCTCAGCTCGGAAAGAAGATGGAGGATGGGGAATTGGGGTTCATGAATCCCTTCGAGGTTGCGAAGACGAAGGGCTTGCAAGTCCGTCTTTTGACCATCCAGGAATTTTATGATGGCTTCTGGCGACTCGGCCTTACCCTCTCCTACGAATTCCTCGAGGTTTAAATGAAGGGTCGTCAAGGACGTGCAGTTTACTTGTACTGTATAAAAACATAACACCGTAACTATATAAAAACAAAACAAGAATGGCCCTACCTTCAGACAGCACACCAAACCCTAACTTTTTCAAGGAAGCAGGAGGAAGAGCCTGTGTGATCAATTTGGTTACCTCACGCTCTAAATCCATCGCCTGAATGTCCCATCCAAAGATCTTCTTTACCCTGTAAAGTACAGTCTTGAGACTCCCTCCACCTGCTCCCTGGACAATGTACTTGAGAAGCATCATAATAGTCATTCCAAGGGTCTGTGGGAGGCTGATGTGCCGCTCATCCCCCATCTCCAAAGTTTCCAGGCTTAGGAATTGCAGAGATTCAAATTCGGTAACCTCTGACGTCCACTGAACTGCCTTCATTCCCGCTTCCCCGCCCAACGGAGAATCAGTGCTTAGGTTGGAGGAGGGAGAGATTCGAAGGGTCTTTACCCATGGAGCGATGAAGGTGAGGACCCCGAGAAGAGTTGCTGGATGGATTTGAAGGAGGTCAATGCGGAGGTGAATTTGCTGGACTGGAATGAGGGGAAGGGAAGGTGTCATGACGTCAATAAAACTGAGGGCTGCCCCCTCGTCCAGCACAAGCTGTCCATCCCCTCCTGCCATAATAGGCCTTGTGTCTGGTACTCTTGTGGCAATACATGGGAAGACTGAGGCCCTTCCACGGTACTCTTCAGTTGCCAAGGGGAGCCGGTCCTTCCTCACGTGGCGAGCCCTCAGAAGGTCTCCATCCTCCAAATGGGAGAAGATCAACTTCCGTATCTACAAAAGGATACAAAAACAATTTTGACAAAACTGGTGACTTCTCTAATCAGCGTCTTTCAATTAATTACCAAATCAATGCTGAAAGGCGTGGTGCCTTCCTCCATCTCCAAAATTGGGGTGAGGGCACAACGAAAGGAATCTTATTTACCAAAAATAAATACAGGAAGTTTTAATCAATTTTTAAATAAGTCACAAAAAGAGAAACAAAATTCAGCTCCGGTATTATTATGACGAGAGAGAGAAAGGTGTGCTTTGATTTTTGACGGGGTCTCTCTCTCACACTGTCCCAATCCAAGGTATTTCGACTTCTATTAATTTTCTTGCACAAACAGCAACAATTGTCACCAATAGACACCAATTAGCAAAATAGAATCCGCCTTCTTTCGTCTTGTTTTCACGAAGATTTTTCGAGAATTATGGAACACCCCAGGTGTCCCCTCAACTTTTTCCCATATAAACCTATGAGATGTCAGAATTTTTTATGTACTTTTCTTCTCGTGTAAATGTCCATTAGAGTAGTTTAGTGTATACAACTTAAGTCATTAATTTACCAAAGTGCATGAGTAGTTCTTTTCGTTGAAGAAGAGCATTTCAGCGAGAAGAGGAATCATGGTTTCGAACCTTAGGGTTCGTTCCTGGTACCCTTCATGGGATCATGAGACCCTACATACAAACAAAAATTTGGCCCAATAACTTGGGTCGTCGTACCTTGACTTAGCGATATTTAGCGTACCTGTCTTCTGCCGTCCTTCGACGACACTTGACTCTAATCTCTGTGAACCTGTTTTTCTGAACATTCAAATAAGGAAACTTTGGTAAGTCAATTTTGGACCACTTAAAAGAACTAAGCAATTTATGACAGACACTATGTGGATGTCCATAAATATTTTAAAGGGAAATCCGTTCACATAATTTTCATATACGACCACTAGTCATTTCGGAATTGGGTCGATTTGATTTCTTCTGAATAAGGGTTGGAATGAAGTATGCTTCAGCTCAAGTTTTTAGCAATGAGGTCAACTCAAAAATATGGTCCTGTTTTTTCATCAACTCAAAAATACGAAAAAGAAAACAATTACTAAGATGTATTAAAAGAATGCAAACAATAATGTGAATTGTATCAAGGTGTAATATAATGTAGCTTTAGATCCGATCGTTTCATCTTGCTTAATCTATTGTCATTGATTTCATAATTTTAGGCTACATAAGGGTACTGTCCTAATCCTGGGATCCAGTAGAGCTGCAAGCACGATAGGTGTTGAGGAGAAGATCGGTGGTTACAATTTTTCGTGTTTTTCCATCTGCAGCTACAACCGTTTCGCCAAGTTCTTTGTTGGTGAAGAATCTGTCCTTCAGGCTAGCAATCAATTCGTCCCTGAAGCTATTGATCTCTTCACTGACTTGGTCCCCCAAGGCAACTTTCTTTGTTGCTAAAAAATATAATCAAAAATGTATTCCCATCACTTCGACAGAAAGAAAGAGTAGTTGAGTTCAGTGAAAGCACTGTGACCTACCTTTTATAGCGTTAATAACCCCAGATAAAATCAAGGAAGAGGTGACACCATCCCCCTGCAACTCGTCCGTCAATGACTGCACAGCCTCTAGTAGTTCTTGTACGGACAGAATGTCCTGATGCTCTTGAGAGAAAACTGCAGGAGGGAAAGTAGCACCTTTTTTGGCAGCTTCATCTAAAACCTCATTAACATGATTGATTATTTTATCGTCTCCGACTAATCGGTCAACTGCATAGAAGAAAGCGTTCCACCGAGTAGTGCAGGGTTGAACCAAACCTACTCCACCAGTTTTCATTCTAAGTTTTGTGTACCAGAAGTCCCACTTGCGAAAAAACGTTGCACCAAACGTTTCATTCTTCTTTCAATTGCCCCCACTACAATGTTGTTCTTGATTACATCTCTGACGGCCAACTTAATTAAATGTGCGTTGCTTGAGATTCTTGTATATCTCACGGAAGTCCACTCAGCAGTAATGCTGGCCTCGTTGTCATGAAAGTCCACTTCCTCCAACTCATTCTCCTCCAATTCATAAAGTTCATCCTCCCCTTCCGCCCAGTCAACTGCATTGTCTTCATGATCCTCTTGGTTAGACGACGCTACTCCATTCACAGTGACACTTGCTTGCTCATCATCCTTGAAAGCATTTAGAATGTTTGCTGCATTGTCTCCAGAAATGCTTCCCATCTTAATAATGATAAACATTGGGCAATACTATTATAGACATTCATTGGGGAAGGGGAGCCTGTACAAACCTGACTCTGTTTCATGAAGGGTTGCAAAACTTTAGTCACAAACGCCTTGATGTTCTTCCCAGTATGTGATTCTTGGAAGCACTTGAACCCAAGAAGCATGTTCCGCACCTTCCAGGATTCGTCAATAAATTGAACCTTGATACCAAGTACAGCATACTGAAGTGCAGATGTCCACATATCTACTATGATGTGACATGAAGAATCAGGTTGCTTTGCCAAAATGTCTTACAGGTCCTTTTGGTTCTGTAGAAAAAGCATTAGTTATTAGATGAATGCTAAAATGTTCAATTATTCCAGACTTTACGTACCTTCTTCGTGACGGAATGAAAATCATCGGATACAGTCCACGGACGGACAGTACTGTGAGTCACGCTAAACGTCGCAGCATCAACAACAAATTCCAATACATTTTCTTCAAATTGCTTCTGTTTTGGATGCCATCTTGGGTATTTCATTTTGTTTGATCAAAGAGTTGACAGTCGTTCTCTTCGTTTTAAGCCTTTCAACCCTGACCCAGAAGACGAGTCGGCAGCTCCCTCATCCTGTCCACCCTTGTCATTTCCCTTGGCTCTGGCTTTTTCAACCTTGTCATGTTCATCAGGATGATGAACCTTATAAATGGCAAATAGAGAAAGTTGTGAATCTTAATACTTTAGAGAACTCAAACTCAAACTGATAAAAACAAGATTTCTCATCTTACCCTTAAGTGTTTATAAAACGAGTCATAAAGCTTTCCCTTCACCACTCGCTTTTCTTCCGGTTGACTGCTGCTTTCGCATAGCAGGCACTTCATCGCAATTGAATACTTTAATCCGGACACTCTTTCCACATATTCAAAATACGGGAGCAAAACATCTATCACTTTGAATGTGCTTTTTGTCCCTTCAATCAAAGCAAAGGGATTAATTGTCCTGTTGCTGTTTAAGGTTGGCTGCTTCGCTTTACTGGATGACATTTTTGAGAATTAAAATGAAATGAGAGGTGGTGGTATAATAATCACTATAAGCTGGTGTATGAGTAATTAATCAAAATTAATAATTGTGAGAAATTAGAATTATGCTATGGAGTGATGACTCTTCTCTAGCTTTTGTGAGTGTGTAATATACACAAACTTAGTACGCAATGCACTTTTTGTCACAATGGGGAATATTGAGAACGCCGAAGAAGCAGCGTGTGTTGTATGGATTTAATTTGCACTTATCCTTATCAAAATGGAGAATTTGTTTTTAGATGTCAAGAACGACTTGTGCTCACAAATGTACTGATGTCAACCACTCAACTTTTTTGTGTTATTTTTACATTTGGATTAAGCGTGTCCCAGTTTCAAGAATTGAGACTGAAACCATTCATCGCGTCTTAACGGAACCTGACGACAAAACGCAAGTCTAACACATAAGTGACCTATGACTTAAAATAGAAGCATATGAAAGAATGTGCTATTATTGTAGGTAATCATTCAGAAATGAGACTCAGTCTTCACGACTGCTTCATCCAGTGTGACTCACCATGGGTGAACAATAAATCTATTCTTGATGAATACGAACGAACTTTATGGCATTTTAAAGTCTGACTTTTCGTTTTCTTTTTCTCATCTCACCTCACCTTTGTTACATTGCATGTACCACGGATAGGGAATGAGAAAAGTTGACTCTTTTTTTAACGGGATCAGGTATCATTGTTAAAACGTGGCCAATGCTTATACCTGCCTGGTTTGTGGTGACCGAAAATGACACACCAAATGGAGTGGCATCAGTGCCGCGGAGATAGTTATTGTGGTGGCCCACTTTTAGTCTTGCTGCTTTACAAGCCCTTCGACAGTTTGGGCTTTCATTCGTTCGTCAATCACAGTCAGGCAGATTTGACTTTGGGAAATTCTGATCGAGTTCGGGAAATATTGTGCTTAAAAAGAGTCATCATGGAACCGATGACAATTTTTGAAATCCCAATGGTAAAGAAAACTTAATTGTAAAGTCAAAGGCATTAATTGCAAACCATGTCTTTTCTTAAGATTGTTGCTCTTATTCTGGGGAACGTGGGGAGCATTAGAGATATTTCTCGACTTCGAAGAGTCAATCGGGCTTTTGACAGAGAAGCGAGGAAATTGATTGCACCTGAGCAGAAAGTACTAAACAATTCCCAGGTAACAATTCGTACTTTCCATTATTTTGCAAGGAATATTCAAGTGTAGATTCAGCAGTTCTCTACTTTCTGTAGATTATGTCGCTTATCCTCGAGAAGGTGGCGTGGACTGATGATATCTACCCACTCCGAAAAGTGAGTCGTTGTTTCGACACCGAATGTCGACAGACAATTGGACCTGTGCAGATGGTGTTTCATAATATGAAGGTGAAAAGTTTTACCAAATTACGATGCAGTATTATTGTTTATTTGTCTTTTGGTTTTTGTTTTTTCAACAGATTACGAAAACTATTATGTCTTTCCTGCACTTCAATGACATTGTGATTTTACGTCGTGTCAGTAAGTGTCTTCTGCCACTTTGCATGGAAGTCCTGGACGAGGAGCGTGACATTCAGTTGGTTGAGGGAAATTATTTTTCGACATGGTTTTTTAATGATGATATATGTTTATATGATACTGACACTGACACTATTAGTGAGTAATAAGTTAAATTACTGGTTTGGTAATGCCAATAAAGGCAACATTGCACGAACGGACTGCGAATGCACTGTGCAGTCATCTATTTCCATCCCATGCAATCTCAATCTCATGGACCCTGTCGCCACCACCAGCAGCAACACTCCTTATATTTTCATACATAATAGTACTATTCAATTTTTATACCCCATGCCCCAAGTTCACTTGCATTTATTTTCACTAGCCGTATCCCTCTTAGCCATACTGGGATACTTGGCCACATCATCCCCCATCCCTCCTTCCCCACTCCCTACTAATATCACGAATGCCCTCTTCCCTACCCTCTGTAGGTATTACTGAAGAGATTGAGCCCCATGCCCTATGGGGCGATGGAGGGTGATGGGGAAGAGGACAATTAGCCCACCACTTGTACTTTTGATTCCTGGGAACGAGCGTTAAGTGCAGACTGAGAATACAGAGTGGATGTTTTATGCATTTTGATATCACGTTATCCAATCCCTTGTGTCACCCCATTTTCATTGTAAGGAACCATATGGCAAACACCATCGCTCGATTGTTACTTTGAGAATTCTGTGTCGTGTGAGGTCATATTTTGGTGATTACGGATTCAATTAAATGTTTTTCGACGTGCCATCGATCTTGGCATCATACACAAAACGGGATGTGGTGGACGACTAGCCACCTGTTTGCGAAACTGGAAGAGGGGGATCGGGATGATTGGATTTGGGTTCTTCATCCAATGGTAAAGGTGAACCCAAGTGCCCTGGAGGATACTTCAATGGAGCTGTGGAGTTGAGACAGGCACAAGTCAGGCCTTTGCAAGTGCCCCATTTGCTGCCTTCCAGACAGCACGTTGCGTCGCAGGCTGAAGGGTTGAATGACTCCCAGGCACAGGCACAACCTGCCACTGGCTCATCAGCAACCCCACAAATGGATTCATGGTCCCCATCACCTGTTTTTATGCGTTCCCATCGGTCGGAAACGGTGTCCTCAAAAGTTTTTGGATATGGCCCATTTCCTGAACCCAATATATAGATAGCTAGTTAATTTCAAATTGTTTGAGAACCACAAGATGTGTACCTAACGACGCCACCAGTGGCACAAGACTGCCAAGAGCAGAATTGTTATCATTGTGTACGACAAGATGGTAGAAGTTTCAAGGGTACAGCGTAGAGTGTGGAATTAAATGCGGTGTGGACCTTTTATGCATTTTTGATTCATTGCCACCTCATCGATTGCGTCATGCAGATTCAACTTTTTGTTCGGATGATGGAACCCGATGGCAGCTGCTATCCATTGTTACACTTTCAGACAAACTTTCAGAAATTCTTTTATATTTGTTATTTGGATGAATGAAGTTGTTTGCCATATTCGGAATTGCGCAAATTTGGATATCAGCATAACAACGGTTTGAATAACCAACGTCAGTAAAAATCATTGACAACCAAATCCTGTATATTTTATGCAGTAATAAGGATGGAGCATTGATAGTGGGATGGCAAATTGAGTCCCACCTTTAATTTACCGAAACCAGTTACTATTCAACTACATATTTACGGATGTTTCAGCTTTTAATCTACGGCAGCGTCATTCCTGCAACCCTACTTTCGCTGAACGCTTTAAACAGACACTCAGGTTGCCCTTCCCAATAGGCTTGCATTCTGCAGCCAGAGCACAACGAACTGTATAATTAGCCATCGGTGTTATCCCACAATAGCCACCAAGCGGACTCACGCACTTTCCTAACTTCCTGTCGAAAACCAAAGTGGGTTCAATGCAGACGCATCGGTTGTGTTTACATACAAGTCCCGAGTACCGGTTGCAGTTTCCAAACGATTTGGTTCCTTTTGCAACAGGTGTATTGAAGCAGTAGGATCCATGCGAAGGAAGACACGCGAGATGACCGGGTTCACCGGAGTGCGGATGGGCCACGGTTCCATTTGGACATGAACATGTATACTTGTGGTAAGGATTCATGCTATCAAGATTTGGTAGACATTCCGTCGTGACTTCGCACGACCGGTTAACCGTTGGGTCGCAAACCCCTCCGTACACTGAAACACACTTCGGCCTATGCCCGTCATAGATTTTATGCATAACCTCACAGCTGTATTTCCCTGTTCGACAGACCAGTCCCAGCGACATTTCTTGAGGTGTCAGAGGAAATTCCATATCGCAAATCTCGCCATATTTCCAATCGTGGTAACGAGACTCCCATTCTCTACAAAGGTTGCCGTTTAGGCAATAACTGTTAGCACCTTGGCAGTTGTCAAAGCTCAAACAAATCCTCCCAACAGGTGATTGACATTGTTTGGATACTTCACTCCACACGGCGTTGATTGGACAAACGCACACTCCTTTTTCACCGCAGTGAAGCATAGTTTTATCCCTTCCAATTCCCTTCAAACATCCCACCGTTTGGTTGCATGGCTCACCAAAGACACCTTGCTTGGTACAACGCCATAGCGAGTAACTGAATTCTTCGCCTTCCGGGCACTCACATCGGTTCGTTTCTCCATGGCATCGCAAACCGCCTGTGCAAGACATTTCGAATTCACGTCTTGGAAAACTTTCACGGCAAATATGACCGTAGTTTAATTTGCACGTCAAGCTTTTACTGCCCTTCACTGTAACTGTATTAAAAAAGCAACCCGTTTATTTGTTTAGTGTAATTTAGCTTCCATCACCTTCAACAGGTAGTCCCAACTTGCACAAACGACATGCATTTTTGTAGCACCGTTGAGTGCCAGGGTGAGGGCATGAGACGTCACACTGACCGAGGTTGAAATACGCCAAATCGCATTCCATTTCCCGTCGTCCATTGTTGTACCGAGAGTAAAGTCCGTAGCTAATGGGGCATAATTCTTCCACTCTGTTTATGGGCGTCAGGTTGGCTTTAAACTCGGGTTTCTTCAAAGTACGCCACCTTTCATTCAGGTACCATCGTCTGCGTAGAATTCCACTATTGGTAACGAGACCCTCGCTGTCGTGAAATTCAAGGTAGGCTGAAGACTGGAGGAGCCATGAACTGTACACGCAAATGAAGGTGCAGAATAATGCCACGAATATGGCAAATCCCCAGCGGCCCATGAACCGTTCAAATGCCTGATATCGCTTCAGTGTAGCTCTACAGTTCATGTTTGAACCGCCAGTTTGCCTCTGCTTTTCATTAAGTTCCCTTTTTCTGTCCAACCTGTGGCCAAACTCATCTATGAAAATGTCAAATGTATCAAGTCTGGTTTTTTTTACTAAGGCCCACCAGTGAATGCCAGTGAAGGTGACC
>JAQGCL010000429.1:0-14457 GCA_034699605.1 Isotomiella paraminor | reverse complement strand
TCCCCCTTCCTGGCCTTATCCTACACCAATGCTTATCTCCACATTGCTCTTATGCTTATCTTTACATTGCTCTTACACCCCCTTTGATAAACATTTGCTCATCCTTGAGCAAAATCAGACTAATTACCTCAAAATCAAACTAATTACAATTGCATGTGAACTTACAAAGATTGCATCTTAAATAAAAATGGACAGTAACAAAATAATCGTAAATCATGATATGCCCTATAGTAATTTCCTAATCTTAAAACAGCCACAATGAATTTTTCTACTCCTAGGAACTATTTTCAATGTATACCAAGGAAAAGGTGCGATCAAGCAATTCTTTAAAATGTACAATTTTCGAATGGCTCTGACATACTGTATGCTATTTACATGACAAAAAGATTTATAAAAATAATACTTCATCAGATGAGAGACAACTATTTTCTTCGCGTCACTATTTACAAACACCAGACTCAAATCTTCATAAAAAGAAGATGGGTAGTAAATACCTAAGCTTCTAAGAGATTCAGCAACATCAAATCCAACAACCTTGTTACTATGAATGAACGACATGACTTTATTTTGTACGTAGTCAAAGTCTTGTCCCTTGTCTAACAATTCCTTTCGCAATCCATACTTAGTATCATCATAATAACAAATTTCATTATTGTTGTGACGTATTGTCATATTAAACAAAATGTTTCCTTTTCTATCTACAATCACGACAGCCGCAGCAACAATAAAGTGTTTTGTATCATTAACTAAATCACAAAGCCATTCATTTTTCCAGTACAAAGGAATATCATAATTAGAACATGGTTTTATATTTTTACCGAACTGTACATCTTTCTTTAATGCTACCTTATCTATATGGATATAAATTAAATCATTTTTGACGCTCAACTCTTCTCTTAATACTGCAGTGTCATAGTTGACAGGTGTGGTCTTGAGGATCGGGCGAGGAAGTGGTGGTCGTTGCTTCCGGGTTGTTTTGTGTGCAAAATTCTTAATTCTAGATAAAGAAGATGGAGACAGATGATGAAGCTGACTGCGAATAAGGCGGACCCTGGTTTCTTCCGGGAAAGCCTGTATCATACGTTCAGCCTCCTCATGCTTTGTACAGGTTGATTGCTCCATCCTTAAACTCGGGAACAATAGAAAAACAAACAATATTAGTATGTTGTTCCCAAATGAGGAAATTTGTATCATTTTATCGTCTATGAATAAAACTATGTATTTACAGAAATAGGGAGAAGATCCAGTTGCTTTTAGAATCAGTACCCCTACCTCAAAACTATTTATAGCATATCGTAACTTAACAATCGATTCTTCCGTTGTGGGCTTCATTCATGTACGCGTGTAGATACCACTATCGTTTTGGATACCTGTGTTTGTGTACCACCTTTCTCTCTCAAAATGATATAAATTAGTTTGTCCTACTTTCTTTACTGAACACTATAAGTACCTCATGAAAGGTAAGCTGATGATACCGAGGTGTCCTTCAGTAGTCGACACTTACTTGAAGGAGAAATAACAACACATTTTCATTTTATCGTGGGTACTCCCGTGCATTATAACGTGAAGTGATTTGTTTACTTGGTAAGTCTCAGAGCAAAGAAATTGTAATTGTTATTAGACAGAAATTAGAGTAACTGGATAACCGTAATTACAGGTACAATGGGAAGTGCCCTAAAACTTCAGTCCTTGTACGAGGGTAGACCAGAGTGGTTCATCAAGATGGACGAGTATATTGATGAAAAATTTGACCTTATGATGGATGTGGAGCCCGATATGGAACCCGAGGAGTTTTTTCGGCTTGTGGTCATTAATCATCCCTGGCTCAGTGACATAACAGGACATATCAATTGGACACCCGTTGTACCAAACAATTTTGATACAGAGATGAGGCTTCAGATCAAGAGGGAAATTGGAGTGATCAAGTACTATGATGACTTTTATGACGGCCCCATAGGAGACCTTGAAATGTGGCGTGGACGATATTTTGACGACGAGGAACCTGAAGAAGAGGTGGTTGGGTATGCTTTTGATTATATAACCTCTATTGCCTTTGTAGATTCTATCTGATATTTATGCTTATGTGTTGTAGTAACTCTGACACTGAGGAAGAGTCATCAGATGAAGAGTCATATGATGAAGAGATGGAATGAACACAGGACCACCCACACCATGCTTATGTCGTCATGCCAGCAATAATGATAGGTTATAGATTATTCAAAGTTTGAAATAAAATGAAAGTTGTCATTGGTTTTGAACTACCTGTCCAGCTATAAAATCTTTGCATAAGAAAACCATGTTTTAGTATTACATCACAATCAAACAGAAAGGTAAAGAATGTGACCTCGCCAGCGAGGTGAACTTATTTTACCTGGCTAGAAAAGAAAGTTGGTGTCACCAACACAGAGCTTCATAGCATATAAGAATGAACGGTAAAAGGTGTGTTATTCCCAGGTTTGGCTTGCGATTATGTCAAATCATTTTCTCTTGTATTTCTCTTTCTTAATCATCTACCTCTCTCATCATTAGAGTGCGACGCGTTCAGAATTAAATAATCAAATCAAATCAACTGATAAAGTGACTAGAAAAAGTGAGATCATATTTGTTTCTGTTTCTGTGGTTAATTAATTGATTTTAATATACGGTATAGATCGGAATGGCGAACCTCTCAATTTTTGTGGGAGTTGGACCGGAATGTGGGACATGCATGGTGGCCTACATAAAAATGAAGCTGACACTTCATTCCTTATCCGAAATGTACATGGGGGGTCAAGAGATTCTGGGAGTTATATTGTCGGACCATCCCTGGCTGAAAGGAATCAAGTGTCCCATTAATTGGGGTCCGGACCCGGGTCAATTCTTTGAGGAAGCTATTCAAGCTTTCATCAAAGAGGAGCTTGGAGAGACTAAATATAGGCGGACCTTTTTTTGTAAAGAAAGGCATGACGATGATTGGGAGAATGAATTCCCTGGTCCCAATGAACCCGGTCCTTCGAGGTGTGTATAATGAGAAATTAAAATAAAACAATGTAGTAACACTTGTATTTTGTTTTGTCACAGGGGATTTAAACATTGCATGCCGTCTTCACGACCCAGGAATATTTGGTGAAAGAAAGGTGACTCTCCTTTGTTCTTCTTGTACAATATTTGATCTTTTATATTTGTCGCAATATATTTCCCAATTGTAGCTTCTAGTTTAGCCCACCTCCATTGTAAGGAGGATTATTGCATTGCCTCCCCATTTCTATCGGTCTCCACCTTCATGTACTTGGCAAGTTTGAATACTTGAATGGATTGAAAACAACTTATCAATGTTTCTGATTAAATCGTAATAAAAATCGTGTAAGAATCGTAGTAGTAAAAACAAACATTTCATGCCCTAATAGATTGTCAAAGCACTTGTGGAGAATAAAAGTTATAATCGATGTCACCTGCTTCACTTTATGCAGCAAAGGATTGACAAAAAAAAACAAGAAAAATTGTCATTCGTATGCTCAATTGCGTACATAGTTCTGCTCCCCTTGCATTCACTAAAGCAACCAGAAGAAAGAAGACGCGTCGCTTTCATCATCACGTGTTTGTAATCCGTCCAACGTCTCGACGCAATGATCACATGTATTTGTGCAAAAGGAAATAATGATGTGTAAGTCCCTGTACACATTGAATTAGGTGGTGGTGTAAGTCTTCCCCATCTTGTAAGGTTTAACAACGCGCAGTCTTTGTGTAAGTCTCTCCGCCACTCTCATCCTTTCCTACGTTAAGTTTGTGTAAGTCTTTTGTCAGTCCTTCTGGCTTTTGGAATGGATGACAAATTATCAAAAAGGAAGTAGGGTAGGAAAGGACTGAGAGGTGAACGAAGGATTTATTACTTTATGGGTCTGCTTTCTTTTAACTGAAGGTTATTTTCCTTTCTTTCTTTCTTTTCTACCACTCGTCTCAGCGTTTCTTGTCTGTGTTCCTATCTCTTCATTTCAAAGCATTCCTTTACCTTTGTCAGGTACAGGTGTAAGGAAAAGCAGGAAGGAAAATGAAGCTTGATATCTATTATCAACCGAATGTGCTTCCAAGGGTTCACTAATTCTTTATCTCTCAATCAATCATCAGTTCTCCCAACCACAAAGTGTTTGCATCACCTTACTTTCGCAATGGAAGGAATAACGTACAAGTGTGCTTTTTGCGATAAGAGATATTCGCATCGCCAAAGTAAGAAGAATCACGAGAAGGCAGTGCACTCACCCGTTTATGTGTGTGAACTCTGTAATGTGCACCTTGTGGACACTTGGAAGAATAGAAAGCAGCACGCTGCATCATTGGAACACCAATCAAAAGTTAAAGAAGGTAATACCTTTGTTTTGAGATAGAATAAAGAGAGAATAAATAACATTGCATGAAGATTAGCAAGAATGGATTTGATGCTTCCTCTGATCGCATTCATGTCACTCACACACACTTAGAGAACCCTTGTTTTGTTTTGAATGGATTTGGTGCTTTCACTGCACTTATTGTCCCGTTTCCTTTCTCTCAGCTTCCCTATGTCATCATGACACTTTCACTCTTATCACACTTCCTCATTCTACAGACCGGCGAAAATTATTGTCCCTGATAATTTTATTATTTTGTCCTAGAGCAAAAGAAGAAGGCCATTCGTGATGCAGAAGCATCAGCCTCCACTGTGACAACAGCACTTCGAAGGGGGTTGCTTCGCCCTGAAGTGGAAGGTAACCTACCGAAGAAAGTTAAAGAAGACCTACTGTGTGTGCTTTTGAGGAATATAAAGGGGCAAGATGACATTTGCAAAGCAGTGGCCCAACGTACGTACAAATATCTTCATTCTTATGGAACTTTCATTATTATTAACCAAAAGGAATGTAGGCAATGCGAATAATTTTTGTTCCTTTTTTGTCAGATGTCCGTGGACATAAGAGTCCCTTTGCTCCACCTCAAAGACCACTGGTCATGCTTTTCATCGGATCGAGTGGAGTTGGTATGATAATAGCTCAATTACTCATTTACGTGTAGTCAAATAAATAATAACCGTGTATTATTATGTTGTGTAAAGGCAAAACTCAAATGGCTCTGACTGTGAATAACTACCTCTCCGATGGTCGTAAGCAACTCATGAGGTTCGACATGATTAACTACACGAATTCCTTGAAGGTACTTTACTTTGTAATTTGAGTGAGTTGTGCAAATGGTATAGCAAATTTGTAATGAATATCCATAATGTATGATTAACACACAGGCGTCCTCCCTGTTTGGTTGTGGCCCTGGTCTCGAAGGGACTCAGCATGGAGCTCCCTTACTGAAGGCTTTGAAGAAGAATCGTGAAGGTGTCGTGCTGCTGGATGAGATTGAAAAGGCTCATGTGTCCATTTTCCAGCAGCTCCTTGCCTTTTTAGGCGATGTAAGAGATTACTAATTAATGATGATGATAAGCCTGCTTGCCGTCTTAAAATGGTATAAATTATGTATACAGGGGATATTATCCGACACCCTTAGCCAAAGTGAATGTTTTCCCAAGTGCATTATCATTATGACGTCAAATCTTTGTGCCGAAGAGATTATGAGAAAGTGGGAGAAGGGTCTAAATCATCGAGAAATGGAGGACTGGACAAATAATTCCCTACGGCTGAAGTTGGTAGAAGGATTCAATAATATGTTTGAGTTTGTTGGTCGCATTACTCACATAATGTGCTTCAAATCCCTTAATGATGATGCTCGCCACCACGTCATCATTCATTCCATTCAAGAGTTTTTCGCAAATGACACTGCTGCTGGAAAAGCGAATTGTTCGCTTCACGTAAGAGTTATTCATGACATTTTAAGTGAACCCACACTCTAGTTCATTTGATTTGATGTTTCTTTGTCACTTTATTAGTGCTCCAATGACCTTATCCAGAGGTATGTGGGTGCATTTGCCCCTGAATTTGGAGCAAGACTAATTCAATTAAACTTGGAAGCTGCCCTCAGAGATGCGTTTTCTAATGTGTACGGTGACCACCGTGATTTAAAAAAAATTGTGCCAAACTCCCGTTATTTCCTTCGGCCTGTCGGACGAACATCACTCTCAATTCATGTTGAGATACAGGAAGGAGAGAGTTTTACCAAACTGGACACACAATATCACAACTACCCTGGGTTCACACGATAAGAGTAGAATGGTAAAAAATTGTGGTCTGCCATTAAGATTTACAACCCTATTCCTTCGAACCTATTATTATTATTATCGTTTTTTTTTTTGTTTATCGTAGTCCTTAGAGGTATTTGTGTTTTGTTTACTCATTATGATTATGTCGCCTCTTGTAATGTACGAACGTATTGAAAATTGTTCATGACATGAGTTCAGACTGAATGAGTTTCCTTGAGTGAAAGTAGGTAGAGAAAGCGTTATGCCAGGATGAGAGCCAATAATAAGTTGTTGATGGACTCAAGTTGATTTGATTTAGTTGACTGATTAAAGTTTCTTATACAGAATTAATTGATTGTACAGAATTTGTTAAAAAGCATCGTGCATCCCGGGCACTGAAAATGAAGGACTGATGTGCTGTAGAAACTTGTCGGTATAATATTAACTAATTACTTTGCACTCGAGAGTAGTGAAAGTCAGAAAGAGATGGAATCAGATGAAAATAAAGGACGGAAAGAAGGGAAAATTGTCTTGTAAACTGCTTTCACCGTCCGCCCAATAATTAGGTTGCACTCATTCATGGGGTGGGTGCGCATGGGTACCGGAGAAAGTAAGGAAAGAGAAAGCATGTAGATACAAAGACCTTCTTTTATTCCTATTGACTTACTCACTATGTTGGAATGACGATGATGAATTATGACATAACATTATGCGAAGACATCTGAGATGAATCCTTTGTTCTCTGGCACTTTTATTGAAATGAAAATAAGAGAGCACCTGTGACGTATATGAGGAATTACGCAGCAATAAAAATTGCGAACTGCCGTGTGTTGAGACTGCTATACTAGTGGCTATCTAAACTCTTATTGTAATCATGAGATGACCTAATGTAAAAGAGAATTCTTAATTAATCTAAGCTACAGCCCCAAAGATGCCTTAGTTGTATGTATTTATTCAATCCCTCGTTCTCAAGATTATGTTGGATGCATTGAAAGCCCATCCAAGTTTGCTGCTTTCCCTTTTACCTTTGAGAAAGCCAGAAAATAATTGAGCTCACTGGAACGATTTCTTACTTGAAATGATTATGAAAGCCTCTGTGTCTGTTTCCCTGTCCCCTCGTTATTGCCTTATTGTTGGCGACAATTGCTTTGTCAAATCGTTAGGTTGGGACGGTGCATGGGAAGAAGAGTCCACATATTGAAAGCATGCAATATAAAATCATACAGCATTAAAAATAATGATATACGTGAGTTAAGATGATGATTCTGTTGGTCTTGATTGGCTCGTTTTATGTGTACCAAATCATTATTAGTCAGTAATTGAACATTTTTGTTTAGCCATTTATTTCGCGAAAGCCAACAGATAGGAAACGGAAATGTTGGTCTGAATTATTTCAACCTTGGGTCATTGCTTGTGCTTGCTCTGAGACACAAGACAACTGAACGTGACCACTACTTTGGGACTATTTCGAAGTAGTACTACCTCGCGAATGAGGTAGGAAAACAAAAAGCTTGTCTCCATAAGTTAACGTCGGAGGGATGGTGGTTTTCCTTGCATATTTGTTTGACTCTGGGGTAACTTGATTGGATATAAAGCTCGGGCAGCATTAATCATATTGCGCCTGTTTTGCGCTATCATCGTAGGTAATTAGGAACCCTATACTTTCTGCGGTTAGTGTAAGTTGATTAAAAATTGAAAGAGCACATCTAATGAATACATTACATTGGACGTGCAAATATATCGCGTCTACTTTCATTATTATATTTAAACATACTTATCATCATCCAATGTCACATCGAGGACAACACCAGCCAATATGCAAACTACTCAATCCAATCATTGTCTCATTATTCTGTCCAGAATGTCCTGTACAGCCAACGTCCTTATCTAATTTTCCTTTCTCTTTGTTTCCCTTAATTCGAACCGAACGTCTCACAATAATGGAATCTTGTTTGGGTGATGAAGCAATAGCAGGTACAGTTTGACATGATGTAGTTGGCTTCTCTTTCTCTTTTAATGCGGCATCACCAGTAAGATTTATGACATCACTCACATTCTCACTCTGCTCTTTCTTTCTTCTTCCTTTCTTCTTTGTTACCGGAGTTGCTTCTTCTACTTGCTTTAAATTAAAAATGTCTAAATCTGCAGCTCTAATGACTAAGCGAAGCAATTTAATACTAACTTTCTCCCCACCGGTCTGATCTTTGACACTTCTAATGAGAGCAGATTGTTCAGACAGAATAGATAAAATGCGAAAGTGTCCTTTTCTCTTTTCTTGTAATTTGTCCGGCTCACCTACAATTCTCGTAGGTATCTCATAAGTTACTATATCACCTACATGAAAGTCAGGCTCATCGTGCTTTTTATCAAAACATGCCTTTTGATAATATTGAGCTCTCTCTAAATTATGCTTTGCTACATTGAAAGCATGCTTCAGACGATGCAAAAGAGAATCAGCGGCTAATGACTTAGAAGGAAGTTGAACAAATGCCTCCATGGGGAGTTGAGGTAAACGCCCAAACATTAAATAATGTGGAACTTCATTCAATGACTTTTGTACTGAACTATTATGAGCAAATATGACACTTGGTATGTTCTCATCCCATCTTGTCATCGGAGTGTCTGGAATGGAATGAGAAAGCATTTCACACAGTGTTCTATTAAAGCGCTCAGTCAATCCATTTGTCCAAGGAGAATAGGCGTTAGTAAAGTTATGTTTAAATCCCATGAGTCTACCTAATTCCTCCATAATTTTACTTTGAAAGCACTTCCCTTTGTCTGATAATAAAATATTGAAAGCTCCGAAAATGCAAACGATGCGATTGATTAGAAAATTAGCCGTAGTTATTGCTGTAGCATCTGGTATAGCTGCTGCAACTACATAACGAGTAGCCAAATCAGTGCATACAATGATGTGTCTATTCCCTGACTCAGAGGGAGGGAATGGACCTAATAAATCTGTCGACCAGAACTCACACGGTTGTAAATTTTTAATTGAGATGGGTTTCAACTTTCCCTTTGCTTTCGTGGTTCTTGTCTTATGCCTCCGACACGAGAGACATTTACTAATGTACTCTGCCACCTGCTCCCTCATCTTGGGCCAATAAAATCTTGCTTTCAATTTATTTATGGTCTTATCTCTACCTAAGTGAGCAGCTACAAGTGGAGTATGGTAGAGATCAATTAAAATTCCACGTAAAGAAAGAGGAACAACTACACGAGGGAGAGAGTATGTGACATCATCATCTTTCTTACTTGACACCTTACAGAGCATTCCTTCCACCATTGAAAATCGTTTGTGATGGTCAAGTGTCTCAATCATATTCTTACAATACTCATCTAGATACTGTAAATGAATCACATCAATATTATCCAATTCTTTCTGAACTTGTGAAAAGTCAATATCACATTCCTCCTCTGGTTCCACCGAAATAGGAAATAATGGAATATCCAATGCCTCAGTAGGGTCCATTGGTTTATTGAAAGGGTTACGAGAGAGTGCATCCGCTGTTACATTTTTAGTGCCGGCTATCCACTCAATTGTCATGTCGTATTCACTCATTTTTATTGCCCAACGGGCAATTCGACTTTTTATTGGGTTCTTAATATTTTTTAAATAAATTAATGACTCAGCATCCGTCTTCACTGTGAAATGTCTCATAATAATATACGGTCTAAATACCGTAAGACAGTACATTAAACTCAAACATTCCTTTTCACAAATTGGCCATTTCATTTCATTGGGTCTTATGGTACGAGAGACAAATTGAATGGGTTGTATAACTTTTCGTTGCTTACCACTTGCTGTGGTAATGTATTTTATGTGAGAAATGTCACCACCTATGCCATACTCTGAACTGTCACAAGTAATTTGAACTGGAAGGTTTCTATCATAATGTGTTAGAACCCTGTCACTGACAAGTTCTTCTTTAACCTTCTTGAAGGCGAGTTTATGTTCCTCACCCCATCGCCTGTCAGACTCTTCCTTCAATAAATCATATAAGGGCTTTAAAATAAAACTCATCTTTGGAATAAACTTTCTGTAGAAAGAAGCTAGACCAATAAATGATCTTAATTGCTTTAAGGTTTTTGGTTCTGGCATCTCCATAATATTTTTTATTTTCTCAGGGTCTTTTCCTACCCCCTCTGCAGAGATAACAAAACCCAGCATGTTTATTTTAGGATAAAGAAACTTGCACTTGGAAATTTGGATTTTTAAGTTTGCTTTACGCAGGCGAGTTAAGGTCTCCTTCAAAACCGGATTAGCAATTTTCCATGAGGTCCCATGCGGGTTTAAATCATCAAAATAGTAAGCAAGCTCTCTTTTCATGTCATGAAATAAAATGTCAATCAACATACACCACGTAAACGGACAACCAAGACCACCAAACGGCATCCTAAGGTAATAAAACGTGCCAAAATTAGTAAGAAAGGCAGTTTTCAAATGGGAGCCGTCGTTTAAATTCATCTTGACCTGCCAGTACCCACGAATGAGGTCAAGCGTGTGAAAGCAAGTACTACCTGAGACAGAATCTATCACATCATCTATTCTTGGAATATTATAACCGTCCACCTTGGTCAATTTGTTCACTCCTCTCAAATCAGTACAAAATCTCAACTTTCCCGTTCTTGGATTTTTATGTAAGACTACATTGCTAGCCCAGGGACTGTATCCTCGCGTAATCACGCCAGCTGCAAGCATTTCATCGACTTGTTCTCTAATAATCTCATTTTCCTCTGCTGAGAACCTTTCTCTTAACCTTTGTCGCACTGGTGGGTGGTCTCCCGTATCAATACTGTGTTCAACAATATCAGTGCAACCTAACTGAGAAGTGTCAAAGCCAAAAACATCCCAGAATTCTCTGAGAATTTTCTCCAAATCACTCACTGCTTCGGGCTCTGCCCCGTCATAAATGTCAAAGTACTTCTTATCAAAGTCAGGTTTTGGTTTCGCCTCAAAAGCATTGACAGAAGTGTCAGATTCATTAACACATGCGGGGAAAATTTGCCCCAACTTAGCTTTCTCACCCACATGTACGATGTTATCAGTGAGATTAGAAATAACAAGAAATTTAGTGTCACGGTTAATTATTGCTGGAAAAAGCCATAAACCGTATTTAAGTTCAAAGTTTAGGATAGGCATAAAATAATAAGATTCCTTCTCAAGCAAAGGAGTGAGTACTCGAAATTCCACATGAATCACAGAACTGGGTTGTAAACAGATGTCTTTTTCTAAGATAGCATAAGTAAGCATGCCTTCTTGCGCCTTGTCATCTGGCAGTAAAATTTTTATGGGTTCAGTAATATACAAACTCCCAGGGACTTCAAAAGCCTTAAATCTGTCAATGTCCCCTTCACTGCCTATAATTTGCTCCGGGACATGGCTAATTGGGACTTCACGTTCCTCTCTCAAATCTCCTGTCCTGCCTGCGTTTAATTGTACCGCACCAATCTGTTGTAAACTCACATTTATCACCTCTTTTGAACCAGCGCCGGTTGTGAGTTTATTTTCAGAGAGTGGGGTACTTTTCTCAGAACAACTAACTTTATCGCAGGCAGAGTCCCGATTGTCATTATGAGGCAGTGTGGGAGACACAACGTTGGCCACCGCTGTATCTCCGCACTCCACCCCTGACTCAAGAACACATGTCCGTTCGTTATTCTCAGTAATCAGTGAAGAGGGCAATAAAATCTCAACTTTTGCTTCGGTGTTTAAAAAGTTATGTCCTCTATAATGCCATGGTATCGTAGCTATTCCCATGAGATTTATGAGTTGTAAATGCCAACTAAAATTCGACTTTTCATGAGAAAGGATGGAATGAAGTACATCATTTCCGATGATCATCATCACACGCGGAAGCCCAACAACAACAAGAATCGAAAGTCGAATAGTAACTAAGCCTATTTTAATCTCTATCTTAGTTCGCCCCAAAGGAGTTATTGAATCGCCTGTAACCGAATTTAATGAGTATACATAGCCTAGAGGGGTTAACTTATCTATCTTAAGAAGCCTACTGTCCATAATGCCAATGCCCGCTCCTGTATCAATCATAGCTTCTATTGGCTGTGATAGCAAATTAATGTTGATGAATATCTGTTTTCCCTCACCAATATTATAAAGAGATGAAAGAATGATTTTCTCTGTCGGGAGAAAGATGTTATTAACATTCTGACTGTTGGAGTCTCCCACCTCAACAGCCTCTATGCGTTTCCCGCATTGCTATTTGTGCCTGCACTTTCATTTCCCTGAGTGATTGCCAAAGGTGCCGACTGATCTGTCACTTCATGAATTATTGTTCCATTCGAGCCACCTCTGCCTCGTCCACCTCTGCCTCTTCCACCGCGACCACGGCCACGCCCACGGCTTCTTCCTCTGTATGAACCACCACCCCTACCACGAGACTCGGAATTATCAGGCCTAGGCTTCTCGCAATAGCGAGAAATGTGACCCTTTTCATCGCAATTATAACAGATCACATTCTCTCTCCATGCCTGTCTCTCAGCGTCGGTAGGTGTGAGAGCCTCTTTGATACCTGTGGCCATAGCTGCGATCATGGCTTGCATTGTCATTTGATTGCTTTCAGGCAGCTCAAAGTCACCCTGTTCCTCATATTTTGGTACTTTTATTTGCGGTTCAATCATGGCAACACCAACTGCTCTCTTTTTAATCTCAGTTCTTTGTGAGGCTAACTGAGACTGACGAGTCTCATCGTATGCATTTACTTCCTTATACAAGGCATCCAAATTGACATAAAAACGGCCGGAGAAAAATTGTTGGTATGGCTGCTGCATGTTGGAAATGCAAATGCTTGTTAAATTAGCTAAATTGGTGTTGGGAGCTACTTGCATGCACACTTTTCTAAATCTCATCACAAAACTCCTTCCTGATTCTTGAGGCTTTTGCTGACAGAGAAAAATTGCCTGAATGTCATCTTTAGAAAATTCATCCTTAAATTTCTGTTTCAACTCTTGCCAAGTTAAGTCATCGTACTTGTTGGAAATAAATCCATCCTTGCTTGTTATTATCGCAGTCAAATCTTGCTGCATAACCACAAACCAATCTGCGGCCAGTCCTCCCAAATATTTAGGGAAAGTATCCACTTTCACTCTGTCTGGCCAGCAGTTACTGTATTGCTCGTACTCCCTCAAAAATGTTCTCGGATCACTACTCTCCGAGTTTTTAAACTTTTCAATGTCTTTTGTATGAATCAAATTCATGCCATAGGGCATCCCTCCCTGTTGCCAAAGTGGCTGTTGCATGAATTGAGAAGAATGAGGTGGTGTGTGATACGCATTGAAAGATGAAGTAGAGGGAAATGCTTGTGTCTTAGTATTAGGTGTGAAGTGAGCTCCTGGTAACTGTGGAGGAGGAATGCTGGGAGATATGCCATCACCCGTCTCACTTCGCCCCGCTGACGACGAGGTGCTTGTCTCTCCTCTCCTTCCTTGAGGAATGCTATACCCATGCTCTCCACTAACCCTGCTTCCCTCATTCTTTATCAGTTTAAGAATCTGCATTTTTAATTTCTCTTCCTCTGGAAGTTTTTGCACATGCCTTCTACCCAAGGCAGAGATCATCATGCGAAACCTTGCTACGAGTGGTGCCTCACTATCACTCACGTCCAACAGAATGAAGCCCTCAATGAAGAATCGCTTTTTTTCCTCAGGAGTACAAGCATCAATAGCCTGTACTTCCTCACTACTGACTATCACCTCATAGTCGGAAATAACCTCTTCTACTACGTTAATGTCCATAACTAAGCCTACTACCCCTGACTATTCCCTTTACTTTAGGAATAAATAAGAGCAGTCAAGAAATGTATACTTCACCTGTAATTCAGTTGATCCAGACCAGAGAGGAACCAATTCTTCTAGCTTTGTGTAGCCACCACGTAAGTTGGTTGACTCGAACCGAATGACCCAAATCCGATGTCTAGTCCTTTCTCCAACTCGAGTCCACTCCGAGGGTAATTGAAACAGCTAGGCTGGAATTGGTTGAAATATCGTCCTTCCTAGTCTCAGCCCACCAATGTGAATATGGTCTTCTCGATAAGCTCGTACAGACGTCAGCAATGAGATGTTCCCGTCTTATTTCCGTATCTAACTTGGCTTCACTTTAATAATTGCCTTTCACTCAATGGGGGTAACTTGAGAAACTCGTTCAGTTCGTTTTTATCTAATTTTGTTCAGTTTTTCTCACTTTTATCGATTATGTGACTTACATAACGTGCACATCACCACTTCTAGACACCATGAAATAGGCTGTAGGATACGGTGAGAAATGATCAATCAATGAAACAAACAAAGACAAAGTCTCAATATAGAACTGA
>JAQGCL010000428.1:0-14457 GCA_034699605.1 Isotomiella paraminor | reverse complement strand
ATGCTTGTTCCAGTGTGAGGATAAAATATGCATGAAAAGTTGCTAAAAGTGAAAATGCAGATTTCCTCATGCAACTTTGATACATATATGTATACCGTCACGTAATGATAATCATTTCATTAAAACTTTCACCTCTTTTGTTGTTGTCGTCGTCGGCTTCATTTGGTGAACGAAACGACAGAAGATGAAGGAAAGGGAAATCACCACGTTTTGCGCAAATTAGATTTTGTCTTCATTTTGCGTTGAGATTCAGGAACGAAAGTGCAACGAACTGGAGTGAACGATATCATTGTATTCTTTATTTTTTCTGTTTCATACATCTTTTTTCTTTTAAGCACGTTTCTGTAAGCGTAATTTGAAGGAGACACCAATTAATTAAACTCTTAAAGTTTTGAACTTTTAATTTAGACGTGCTCGCATTTTAATTTATATTTGACTGTAATGCATGCATTCATTCAATAAACATACTAATTGACAACATTAACACACATATATTAGATTTATAAATGGTAAAATTGAAAACGAGATCTCATGTCACATTTCGAATCAAGAGTACATGCTGTCCAACTGTGTTCCACATTCTATCTCAATTTCCCCCTTGATCTCAACCTTTGAAAGCAAAGGCTTTCCTTTTTATTAGGGTACGTACTGCTTGTCTTTAGGAATTGGAAGCTGGATAAGAATTAGAACTTGAAATTACAACCCAAGAGTGACTCTCACACACATCTTAGAAATACCATAAGCATAAGGAATTAAACTAATTAATTAAATGCAATTAGACAAAGTAAATTGACTTCCGACTCATTTAAATTGGATCGGCCAACAACATAGAAGCTGTAAGAGAGTTACGACTTGCAGCCATTCTGTAAAAATTGTACTGTGAAATAGGGACCACTAACTGCAGACGACAATTCGGGTAGATGGGACTATGAAACGCATGACGTGGTAGTCATAACAAATTAATGCTTCCTTCGTTTGAATATTAAAAGTATCAAATAACAATCAATTAAGCGGGGCAGTGTAGGAAAGGAACACCTTTCTCCAAAATGCTGGAGGAGTAAAGGATATGTAGTGAGTGGGAGAAAGTGGGTAATCGGATTCCTTCTTTTCGCAAAGGGCGTAACGAATCTATAAAATGGATCTTTCATCGACTTTAGAAATGTGGAAAACATTTCAAAATGTTTTAGTGTCGGAGGGAGGGAGGAGGCCAATTTTATTACGACGATGGCACTCTGTCTCAATTCTGCAAGGAAAGCCTCGTCGTGACATTTTATAGCAGAAACTTTATCGATTTTTAACTTCTTGGGCTTAGCATTTCAATTCAATGTGTTGATGATGTTGATGCACTGAGGGATTTTCTTTTGCTACTTTCCTAATTCAATACTCCTACGTACGTACGAAACGAACGTAGGTGTAAAAAGCTTGCGGCGATACTTTACACCACTTTTATATCTAATCCTTCATCTCATCTTCTTGCTTTTCAATAAAGTTGAGAATAATCCATTTTTGTTCAGTTTTTTAGACTGCACTAAAACTCAAGAAGGGTTAGGTTGACTCTGCTATTTCACAAGGGCCATAAAATTAAGGTCATAACGTTTGGAATGTGAGTGGATGTTAGATACTTTGTGTGTGGGCAGGATTGGCCAAAAAGAGATGAGGTGGAGAAAGCATTTTCGGGGTGACTAGTGATGACACGATGGGAATATGAGGTCATAGAAAGACATTATGCTGGTTTGGTTGGAGACATGGGCCTTTTTTTAGAAGAATCACTACCACTGCTCTTACTTTCTTCCTTATTAGAATTTGTACTACTGGCATCAAAGACTTTTTTCAGAAAGTGAGAATCAGCACGTGACCCCATATAACCTGACCACGGTTGGTCCTTCATGGGTAAGATTTTTGCACATCTGACTTTTGTCTCAGTTGAACTCAGCCCAGTGCAGGAACAAGTGAGGCGGAGTCTGTACACTGTCATTTGACCCATGCGGATGTCAAAGGGATTGTAGGTGGAGGATTGACTGCCATACGAGGAGGTGCCCTCATCAGGATCGGGTCTCTGCTGGCCCTGAATCTCATCTTGCCCCAGGGGTGCTCCCTGCTGTGGCGATGATGCATCCTCGCCTTCTTGCTGTTGCATGCATTCATTAGTCACTGCCTCCTCGTAGTGGTCATGGTCCATTCCATAGTATCTACCTGAGGACATTAAAGGGATCGGTATTATGGGGCAAGTTGATACGAGTTGATAGTCTCTTACTTCTGGTGTTGAATCTTTGCTTCTCCTGTGACATTTTCCCTTGAATACATTCCAGGTCTGGAGGGAAAGTTGTTCGAGTTTGGAGAGGGAAGACCCAGTAGGTGGCAAAGATCAAGTCAATTCCATCTTCTGAGGGATTGATGGGGCTGGCGAGGGTTCCTGTCACAAAAAGAGACGGTGTGATATTCGAGAGAGCCTCAAATAATTTGACATGACAGATGGTGAAAGTCTCAAATAAATTGACAAAGTGACTAGACACATAAGAAATAAAACTTTTGGTAAGATACCTGTTGAAATGAGACGTTGGACTCCTTCCATATCTCGGAGATTTATTTCTCTTTTTGCAAACTTGGTTCTTTCCAAGTTTGGAGATGAAGCCGTCTTGTAATTTCCTGTGGTACCCTGCTGCTCCTCCCTCTTCCACCTGGGATGTGGATGATGAAGGTACTCAGTGCGGCTGTGTTCCAGGTTATTAATATTTTCATTTTGAACGACCTCATCCATGGATTGAGGGAGGTATTTGCTGAGGCGACCCATGATGGAACTACTACTTTCATCCTCATATGGAACATTAGACTCAAATCCGCTCTGGTATTTTGTCGGATCATTTAAGCCGCCATAGTAGTTGGGCCACAACTTATTATTATGACCCTCATTTTCACTAACACCAAGAAGATTACCACTCTCAGCCTTTGGGTCTTCTTCTGGAGATGAGCGTAAATGAGTTCTTCTATTCACATTGATATTAAGATCTTTGGCTCCATTGCCATTACTCATCCCTCCACCACCTGCCACCTCCGACCCTGCTGCGGATAAGGATGACGAGGGGTTCGATGCCAGAGTGAACTTTCCATGTTTGCGAATGTTGTGATATGAAGGGTATTTGATGTTCTCTGTAATCTCGGCTTGGGATGATAATGAGGTCCCATCATACAGACCAGCACCCCTACTGGGGTAACCCGGAACATACTGTCCAATATTGTCATCCAAGTTGACTCCAAGGGACACTGGTAACATTGCAGATGCTGGGTACTGTGGGATAATGTCTGACGCATCCACAATTGAGCCTGAACCACTACTGGATTTGCCATTACTCGTCCGTTGATCGAAGTAGTGCCACATGTCTGGATGTTGTCGCAGATAAGTTTGAGCCTCTTCTATTGTGTCCACAGTGTTGTTGTACTCGGTGACTGTTCGTAGCTCTGAAAGTATAGGATCAGCAAGTTTTTCGTCAGGTATTCAGCTAATGTAGTTGCCAAAACCTTTTGCAATTATTAGATACATTTACGATTTGAGGATGAACGATTCTCATGCTTTTCTTTACGGTTGACTGCCTATTGTTAATCGGAAATGATGATTGCAACACGTCCATAATGAACTATTACACCATCAGAAATAATAATCCTCATTTCTTATGTTTAATGTCGCTCATTTCCACCATCATTTGTGCCTCATAAATGAAACTTCTTGCAGGCCAAACGAATGGATAAATAGGAACGCGGCATAAAATAAAGGTGACACGGAAGAAAGCAAAAACCTTGCTCTGCCATAGCCAGAACCTAATATTAAGCATTACAGTTTATGCACGGTTGGAGAAAGTAACATAAATGAGTGTTCATTAAGTCTCACACACGATTCATTGTTGCTTCTCTTGAACTTCGTATCCATTATTTTGGAGAATATTATACTGCGGGGTTTCCTCGAGAAGAATTGAGTTTAGTTTAAATACGGTAAGTTCCAAAAATATACGTCACATACAGGCAAATAATTATATGGGATTGAAATGTACTATAGATAGTTGGTCCCACTATACAAATTTGTATGAGTGAGAAGGTCATTAAGGGATCAATTTTTCACGTCTCGCTGACACTTTATTTTGGAAATGAGGACAGAGCCAGAAACTGACATTCAATTGAATCTATAGCTTTCACTTTCACCTGACATTTCGAGCGAATGACCGGCTTCAAATGAAAGTGAAAGTAAGCAAACAGGCGGAAACCAAATGTGTCTACAAAACAGTATCGTTTGATAACTTGCCGACGAACGGATTTAAAACGGCTCTTTTCGAGCGACTGGATTGAATGCCAGGTCAATCCTCATCGCACGCCACAGACACTCAATAAAAGCCAATAAGAGAATATTCAGCATTCATTGGATTCGCCCTTATACTTTCACAATCCCCTGTGGCCAAACTTAGGTTTGCTCACGACCAACATCCTGCCTCAATATGATGGACTTTTGATGTGGTCAAGACGTCAACAAGTCACTCTACTGTCGTCCCTCCACTTATCCAACTCCCTCACCAATAAAGGAGAAATAAGGGCTGGTCCCCAAACACCGAAATCTCATTTTACTTGAAATTGAATAAAGTTGGAATCAATATGTAACGTACAATTGGTCTCTTTACTTTTCTATGCTGTATCTCTGCCCTCCGTTTACTTTCGGAACGACTGCCACAAAGTACCCAAAAAAGGAGCAACAGCAAAGCTTGGAGAGTTATGTCAAAATCTTTCCTTCCAGGAGAACTGGCCTCATTTGCTTCTCAAGCAATAGAAAGCAGACACATACAGCTTTTTAAAAAACTTGCATGATTTTCAGCATCCAAGAATTCACGGTCCATCTCTTTCCCCACTGACTGAGTTTCAAAATTACATTTTCTTGCCTGAAGCAGTGACTTGTGAATCGACAACCCATGAAAAGTGGCTTCTGCACTAAGTTGACGACACGTGGCAGGACAGGAAGACCAAATCAAAGAGGACATAGTAATAAGTCACAGCAGAAGCTGTAGTTTGGAAGAATGAAAATCGAAGGGTGAAAGTAAATGCATTGGGGACAGGTAAAAGCCCTAAACACCCTTTTCAAAGTTCTAAAACTACGCCTCGCCTTTTGCGACTGTTCAATAATCATTCAATTTTAGCTTTATCTCGAAATCCTCCATTGAAAACAAACGGCGTTTTATCTATTGGGCAAATTCCTTTCACTCCCAATACTACAACAGAGTCTTTGAGAATAAAGTCAAGTCAAGGAAAACACATGTAACCATCTGGTTTCCTTCCCAGAAGCAAAAAGGAAAGTCAAACCAAAAGCTTGCTTTCACTTCCCCCTCATTTGACTCTGGTCACAAGGGAGAAAACAATTGAATATTCAATTCCACTGATACGTTGCCATCATCGCCATCATCATCACCATCGTCCTCGTCGTCGTGTCCCTTTGCTTTGACTCCTTTCAGACCAACCACTTTTACTCTTTAAGCCCTATTTGCTGTCGGTGTGGAAAGGAAAGGAAAGGGAAAGAGAGATTCTGTGAGAGTGGTTAATTAAGTTACAGAGAATGAGAGAGGAGAGAGATGTAAAAGTCAGTCAGTATCCGCCTCTCTTGTGTCTTTCTCCGCATAGAGAGCCATGCCTAAAACTCTTCTGCTTGTCTTCATTTCACGTATAGAAGCCTCCTGTTAACATTACAAGAGTGGAGAAAGTACAGAGGGCAAATGGTCGCAGTAAAACCAAACTGTATGCTTTCACTTTGGCATGTCTCTTTTCTATGCCTCTTCGCGTGCTCCCGTCTATTTAAGGTCCTACTTTCCTTCCACATGCAATTTTAATCTCTATTTAACTTTATGTCTGATGCGACATGGTACACACATTTTGCTGTGAGGGAGGATTTGGTGTGTGTGTGTGCTAAATAAATGGAGCAAATGAATGGCTCGTTTTCCATCACTTTCCGTCTTCCATTAAAACCATGCTTCTCATTAAGTCCAGAGAGGAGACAAGAGACTAGTTTCCATTCTAAAAGTGGTCCTTTATGCAATTATCTAAGATTGTCCTGGACAAACTAACCGATAAACTTGTCTTCAGCCTTCCACCATCCTTCGAGAAAAGCCTCTGTTGTATGGTTTCTGTTGCTCTGATTTTATAGACACACACAGGGCAAGATCATAATTTTGCGTAAGACTTGTCCAGATTCAATTCAAATCTGGACCAAATTTCCTTTTTTCATGCTTTTATCGTAATCTTTTATGACACAGAGTCGTTGTACGACGTATCTAGCTGCATCAATAATAACATATATTTTGTGGTAAAAATATGGAACCAGAGACGTAAAACGTAAAAGAGCCTTGTTATATTATGGTGAGGAATAGGCAAAAGGGTCGTAGATATAAACCACATACCCGAGTCATAAATGACAGTTCCAGGGAGGCCTGTCGCACGGTTGAACACCCTAAGTTGGTTGATTAATTTGGAATTGAAGCGAAGTTTGCAGAAATCTGTTCTACTTTGGTCACGACGAGATGTACCTGTGTAAAGGATAAAGGAAAGGCTCTCATTTTGGGTACACTATAAACTTTCACTTTCAGTAGGAATGCCTATTTCCTTTCCTCTATAATCTTTTGATGGCTTTCATCATCAATACATTTTTATTCTAACCCAGCTAATCATACGGTAGACTTTACAATGGCTACATTTTTTATACCAATGATTTTTCTAGACCATTGAAAGTGAAAAGGAAGAGAAAGTCTGTTTTAGAAAATGAAAAAGTTCTTTTGATGGGAAATGTTGAATAAAGCATTTTTATAGATTCAGCCAAAAAAGTAATCTACTTCCTGACGTAAATTAAAGTTAATCTTAGGAATGTGAGCTCAAGAACATTTGTATTACCACTACCAAACGTACCTTTTTGGTTGAAAGAAAATGTTGAAAAGTTTCCACTAGACCCTTTGCAGTTCGAACTCCAGTAAAGGAAAAGGTCATTGCCGTATCCTGTACCTTTAATCAAAGGGGTGGATGCTTGGGACCCGATTGTATCAATGATGGGGTTGTCTAAGATTGGCTTCCCTGTTGCTCCATCCAAAACTGTCGTCTATACATTGAAGAAAACGTAGTAAAGCCACACACGGGTCTATGAAATAATTGCTTCTGACGTCAAAGGCTGAGATAGAAATTTTCTTGGAATACAAGAAAGCCTAATTTCCAAGAATCATTGTTGTTAAATAAGAAAGCATAGCACACTGGATTTGACGTTAAATGGCTCCTTTTCTAATGAGAAAACGTGTCTAATTTCAAGATTCCCAAGTCGGAGAGAGGGAGAATGGAAATATGACACGCGTTCACATTAGGGAACAAAGTTTCTGTCTCGCCTCATTTTCATATATGATACATACAAAGGACATCACAGTTTTAGCTCCCTGAGGCAATTAATTTTTCCTGACAGAATGGTAGCTCACCTTAGCATGATAGTAGACTGGGAATCCGGGACCATATTGATATTTAACAAGGAAATCAGGGATCTTGTCTTCGTTAAAGAAACCAGGGGTTGGAATGCTAAAATATATAAAGATTTGTATGAAGGGCAAACTTTTGGCTGCAAAGTTTATGATGGGACATTATAAAAAATGATCTAAACGCTTACGTATAAGTTTCTGAGGATGGAAATGTATAGTTCCATATCTGCTCGAAAGATATTCCGTCGAAAGCAACCACGGTAGAGTTAAACATGGCCATCACAATGTCTTCTACGTTATCACCAGTGACGTCTATAAGTTTTACAAAATGCACATGAATGAAAAATGCTAAAATATTGGAAATGAGGTTGACACTGACCTACGATAATTGGGGGTGTCATGATTCCCTTATGCTGATCGGTGTACAATGTCCGCACCTAACAATTCGGACGTATTATCGTAAAATCAGTCTCATGGAAGTCAAATCCTTACATTTTCCGTAGAGCCTTTGTACACGTCGGTCAAGGATATGATGTAAAGGCTGCCTCCCCTAGTTTCAGACCCCGTGCCAAACAAAACGTAGTCTGACCCATCCGGAAGCGTCAGGATTTGGGGAGAGTAGTAGCTTTCTTTCTGATCTGGAGTTTCCAGCCACCTTAACACATCTCCATTTTTACCACTGATTATCATCAGTCTCCCCGGTCTATTCGTGCTCCCTGAGAAGTAAAACATTAGGCGTAAAAAACGATGTAAGGGATATCAGTATAAGTACCAGGCTCTGAGAGAGGGTCTCCCCCATGAACTGTTATAACCTCTTGTATGCCATCTCCTGTTGGAAGTATAAAACAATAACAGACAACCGAATGAGAAGCTTGATTGCTAATGAACTTTACCATTTAAGTCCCTGATGTACTGAGATGTATACACATTCATAACGGGGGTTTTGACTGGACCATTATTAAACGACCAGATCAAACGCCCATCACTTCCACTTATTGCACAAAATACCTGCATGCCAATAATAAATTGATAGACTATACCCAAGCAAACAATGACTCATTGTGACCCACCCCAGCTCTTCCCCCAATAAGGCAGTCATTTATTCCATCTGAATTAATGTCTTCGTTGCAGTTTACGGAAAAAACTTCGTGCTCTGTCCAATGTCTCCATAATTCCCTCCCGTCCAACCCGTCTAAGGCTATCACCCCTCCAAGACATGGAGACTGACCATTGAAGTAAATATCACAGACAAAGTCAGGGACCCCGTAGCCATCCACGCCTTTAAGAATGAATGAAGAATCATAATCATCAGACGTCCAAAGGTACTTTAAGACCTTCTTACCAGTTGCATAACCAAACACTACGTCACTCACACCGTCATCATTGACATCCAGGAGACGGAATGCCGATTCGGTCAGAAGCTTCGGAAACTGCTGAACCCAAACATCCCTTACTTCAATGTTATCACAAGGAAGGTATCCTGGTTGAGGGGACGCTGCACCACCACCACTCCCACCACCTTTTCTCCACACACTGAATAGACTAAGCGGCCATGAAATGTAGCTGGCCAGGAAGGTAATTACGGTGATTAAGCCTGCGTGTTTGAAAAAGATGAGTTGAATTCAGGGAATCATACTAAAATAGTCTTACCAAGCATCGCGAAAGTTGCAATGAGAATGTAACACATTGGCATACAAAGCACCCTTAGTACATTTGGTGATGATCCTCTAACTTCTGTGTGCAAGCCACCATTTTTCATACTCTCAAATCCATACTGCTCAACGAAAAAAAACGTACGTTATGAATTTGAAATGCAAAGTGAAAGTTTATACCAGTTTCTTCCTCGGCGTCATAAGAGGTTTCTTTGCAATGTCATACTCCACCCTGTATCCATTCCTTCTCCCACCCCGTACAAAAACGTCGTCTTCGACATCACTAAGCTCCGCTTCCTCATAGTTTTCACTTACTTCTAGCTTCGTTTCATTCATTTTGCAAGACGGCATCATGTCTTCTCATGCTTTCCTTGTTGAATTGTTGCACAAAATCTTTTTTCACGATCGGAGTTTCTTAAAGCGAGGAGTCTGGCTGACTGTAGACGAATCTTGAATCTTGACCCTAGTTGAAAATAATTAGGGAGTTCTTTATGGAAGACATACACAATCCCAAGAGCAGGGAAGAAGGATCCCAAGCTCAAGGCGTTTTTCAAAATTGAATATAAAAATCACTACTTTCACTCCGTGTGTACAATGCCCGTGGATGCCGACCAGCACAAATTGACTTCCAGCTTGTTCACTTACTTAGATATGGTTTATGACGTAAATGCTCTATCAAATGATGATGGTATAATAAAGAGAAACCTCTAGGTCTCTAGTAAAATGTGGCAGCTGGAATTTTTAGAAGGAAATGAGTATCCGGACTCTGTGGTATGGGTTTCTTTCTAAATCCTTCCATAGCATATGCGCGTATTATTATGATAAGGCAAAAGCAAACTTGGTATAACCTCTGTCTCCACAAGTTGCTCTCTCTAGTCGGAAGGAGAAAGTGGGAAAGGAGTTGACTTTCTCTTTCCAACAGACATTTGCATTGGGTTGTGTGAATCTATCTATAACGCAGTGCCCGTGCCCACGCTCAGGCTCACTGTACCCCCTTTCCCTTTATAGACTTTTCCATGAATGCAGCAAACATGCCACAAATGATGAGAAGGTAGGAAGGACATGTTTTACGTTTTACAAAAGTTAATTCAATCCTTTATTACACATCAATTAATTCATACATTTACAAGAAGTACAACTCAAGTGTACAATTCATAATACGACGCTTACATTACTTACAAAATCAATCTCGGAGCTTATTGAGCTCACGTTTACAAAAACTTGCGCAAATTCAATTTAGGAAGTAATTACGAATGAATATTAACTTCAGCACGGCTGAGATCAATAATACAATTAGATTAAATTAGATGTTTGGGTATAGCCGATAGTTGGAATCGATTGGTGGAAATGGGAAGTTGTTTCCTGGCGTTTTCCTAGAGTCCAACTGTTTAAAGAGCTGAATGGCCATTGTTTCCTCTGCAAAAAATAATATCAAAGCTATTAATTTTCAATGTAACGAATGACAAATGTTGACTGCAATCAATCATCAGCTTACCGTCCGTGGCCCACTCTGGGACTTTCTTATTGTCTCGATGCTTATTATCCTCCTCGATGTCTTCGTAGCGCGTGATGTCGTAATTATTACCCGCATCAAAAGTTCCATCCAGCAAGCTCAGTTCATGTGGGGACGGGGAGGAGGCCCAATCACTTGGCTGTTCATGCGTTTTCGTTTCAACGGGATGAGGTCCAGCCTGAAAGATGGAGAAATTATGAAATAGTACAACAAACAAGGAAGGTAAAAAAAAGTGCAACATTGATTTACCAGAGGGGCAACAGGTTTTAAAGGCTGAGACTGCTGTTGTTGCTTTGCCTTTGCGACGCCCGGTTTAAACGTAGGAAATTTGATGTTCCCCAACAACTTCCCTATTCCTGAAATTCCTGAAGCGCTGATGCCCATATGTGATGTAGCTGGGGCCACAGACGCTGGCATTGGTTTTGATGGAGGGGGTTTGGCTGCCATTGGTTTGACCACCAACGCTTTTTGTGCCTGCTCTTTCTCTTTGTCCTGTTTAATTTTTGCAACTTTCTGGACCCACTTTTCGTTAGCTCTGTTATGAAATATCACAAAGTTAAGTTTCATGAACTGAAGCAGACACATCTTAATACAAACTACGGGGCTTACTTCTTTTGTTGTTCTTGTTTCAGTTTTAAAGCCGCGGCTTTAAGTTTTTCGGCATCTTCATTCTTCTTCTTGTAGTTCTCTAATTTCGCATCTTTGTATGCCTTCGACTGAGAAGTCGATGAAGAAGTCAAGGCCTTTCCCTTTCCCTTCACATTTGTGGTTGAACCACCCGAACTACTACAAGTCTTGAATGAAGAATTTGAAGAAGACGAAGATGTAGAACTCTTATCCTTTGCTGGCTTGTCCTCCTTAGACTTTGTGCTAAATACAGATTTGGGTGGAAGCGACGATGGGCTCTCTTCTTCCTCTGCGATATCCATCAGGAGCGACTGTGACACTGAAAAAAGAAACCATTGCCTTACAACTTTTTCCACCTCAATGCATGAAGTGAATTATTTTCGAAGAAACTTACGAGGATGGCTTTGAAACGTTGGATTAGAATACCCTTGCTTTTTTACGTCAGGAAATGTAAGGATAACAGCCGAATCTGCGTTGGGTTTGGTTGGTTTAACATAAGTCACGTCCAAAGAAGGCAGGGCGTGCTTCTTGGGGACAACGAATGTCATATCCGGTGCCGGTCTACTCACATACGTGTCGTCAGGGTAGAAACTGCAGGTTTCATCAGAAGGCTGGGTGCGATCCTTGGGCACACTGAATGTCGTATGCGTTTTAAGCACAAATGTATCGTCAGGGGCGTAAGTGTAGGTTTCATCAGGACGGCTAGTCAAAGTCGTGGGTACAGCTGAAAATATATATTAACGTTACAAAAATGGAACAGTTTTCTAAAAATCAAGGAGTTACCATTCACGCTTGTAGCAGTCTTCAAAGGAGAACTCCCTCCTCCTCCAACAGGCTTGTTTTTTGGTGCGGTCGAGGATGACGTCGGCTCCGTATCCATATCCTCATCCATCATAATCGGCCGCTTTTTATTAGGTGGGTCTGTCTCTGTCTCCAATCGCTCTGCTGCCTTGATGAAATCAAAGTCCATTTTCTTTTCCATTGGATTCGATTTCTTGCTTCCTCTGTCAAAGATGTCCGTGGAACCACGTTCACATACATCCATGTCTTCGTCCTCATCCTTTACTGACTCATCATCCCTCTTCCTCTTCGACGCCGACGTCTTCTTGCATTCTGCAGAGGTGTCCTTTATCTTCCCTTGTTCGGATTTCTTAGCAGTTTTAGAACCAGACACTGGCTGCTCCTCCAACTCCAAAAAAATGTCCCCAGAAATATCTCCAACTTTGTCTTCTGTCTCCTCCTGCTTCTGTTGATTACGATTAGACCATGACTTGCCTTTTGGTTTTGCCACGGCTGGTGGAGGGGTGCTGATCTTATTCACATGCAACTGTTTGCTCTGAACTTTGGGTACTTCTTCATCTGAGGTTTCGTCAGACGCACCGCTTGCAATGGCTTTTGTCGTCTCATCAGCCAGATTGAGTTTTCTGAGTGGTCGACTCAATTTTTCGTCTGAAGACGTCGATTCCAATTTCTGCCTTGCACCTTTTTTAGGTTTGCCAGTCCCATTGAACGAAGGAGGAGCTGATAAAATAAGTCACAATTTACAAACCATAAGTCATTGAATTATTGACTTCAGTTCATACCTTTTTCACGATGTCTCTGCTTCTCATCCTCCTTCCGTTGGTGAGTGCCCCTTACTTGTCTAGCCTCTTGCAACATTTTCATTAAGTTGTCATTGTGCACCTGCCCATTAAAACATCAACATTATTATTAGTGAGTGTTATCGACTCTATTTTAAGTGAATGAAACTTTATTTATTACCTGAATGCGTGCATCGCCAAGAGCAATCTCCTTTTCACTACCAGTATTTGAACTATGCAGCAAAATTGTTTTTGCCCTGGTCCTCGCTTCTGAAGCTATCATCATCGGGTTCAACCCTCGAAGCTCTCCGGGCAGGAATGGTTTCTTCAAAAAGGAGGAAGGCACGACTGCCCTATTCTCCGCGTCTCGTGGTCTGAGTGCTCTCCCCCCTCCAGGTGGAGTGGGAAGGACTTCAGGGACTTGGACTTGTTGCCTCTGCTGATGCTCCCCTTTCTTCGTCCCTTGTTTCTTCTTCCCCTTCACTGACGACGGCGCTGGTGAAGGTGGGACAGAGCTGTAGAACTCCTCCTCCTCAGTCAACACATCTTCCTTCAAAGTACCCAAGTCCTTCGTGTCCCCTCCTGCTGTCGGTTTCTTGGGCCGTCCTTTACTACTACTGCTACTACTCCCACAGGTACTTGCGGCCTTTCCAGATGGAACATGGGAAAGTGGAGGACGGCCAGATGTGGATTTCGTCACAGGGGCAGCCTTACCATCATCCCCACCCTTGGCCATGGACCTTGTGTAGATCGGCATCTTATCTTGTCCGACTAAGGGAATTTTTAAAAATCACAATTAATTGCAAAGGAAAAGAAGAAAATAAAAACCCACCCGACCGACAGAGAATCCTATTTAAACCAAACGAAGGAAGAGAAGGAGGGGAAGTGTCACAGTTGGACTAATCAATTAATAATTAAAATAGACGAGGACTTCATTTTAACAAAAAAAATAAAAAAAGACTGACGACGACGACTGGAGACTTGGTTGACTCTGCCTTTTGTTTGAGACCAACCGACAGACGGGAGGCTGAATGGGCGGTTTTTCCTTGCGAGGGAGCGGAGTTCGTCTCGCGTTGCCCATGCATGCATCCAGGCTTTGTCTCCACGTCCACGCCTCCAGTGTTCCATATGCATATGGAGAACTTTTAAGTCCATTAGGATCCCCCAACTCGAAATAGCAACATGTCTTTTACCTAACTTGACACAAAATATAGCTTAATCTCAGTGTGCCCCGATGCAAGTTTGTGTGAGCATTTGTTATCAATACTTGGATATTATAAACATGCATCATGTCCGATTCCGATTAGATGACTTTGCTTAATTTGCATGACTTTGGAATATGCTTCCTCGCTACATTGCGTATTCCAATTCCGTTGGTCCAAAGAGACCGTAGGAGAGGACCGTACCATGGTCCTTCTTCCTGCTCCTTTTCCTCTTCGTATGGCCAAGGGCATTCCAGGCTGCTTGCAAGATCCCATGTGCAGGTCTGCAATAACTGATGTAATGACGCAAAGGAGTGGTAGAGGTATCTTTTAGAGAGATTCTTGGTGCATTAAAATTGTAGTTTAAAAAGCTGACATTTACATTAACTAAAGGTAAACCTTATTGCTATT
>JAQGCL010000427.1:0-14464 GCA_034699605.1 Isotomiella paraminor | reverse complement strand
GTGCAGGATAGTTGTCCACCGGCCAAAAAGTGAAGTCCAAGGTGTCAAAGTCCACCTCAAATATCCCGTTGCCTCTACCAACAATGCCTCCACGGTTTCCAACAATCCAGGCAGACTTTGTTGTAGAAATGACACTTTGCCACAGATAGAAATTATGAGGTTCAGCACTGGTAAAGTTTGTGACTTCATTTGTCAGAATGGAATAAAGCTGATGTGTATTGCCATTGGCAAAAAGGAATACTCTGTCGCTTCCATCCCAAGCGACACCGTGGGATGACTTAGTCGCCACTCCTACCTGAGTAACTTGATAGGTGATGAGGTCAACTTCCAAAATGTCAGTAGGCCATCCGAAAACCAGAGCACTGTCTGCCTTGTGTTTCACGGCCCCACTCGTTTCCATTTCTTTAGGAAGACGACCCACAACCTCTGCCACGCCTGAGGAGGTATTGAATCGAACGATGGTGTCCAGTTTGGATGAATTTCCGTTCCGTCCCCCAAAGTGAAGAATGTTTCCCTCGTTGTCCTTTGCAAGTGCGCTTCCATAGGTGGGAGTTGGCAGATCTCCCGCTCTCTCTAGACTGTCGGCCGATGCGTCGTAGAGATAAATGGCATTTGAAAAGTCTCCTCCTCCAGTCTTTCCGCCGAAGAGATACACTTTTCCATCGCCGTTGTAAATAGAGGACATGGCTTTAATCGATGTGGGTAATTGTGCCCTACATCGCACTGCCTCCAGGACCTGAGCTCTCACGGCAGGAGAAATAATGGCAGCCAAGGCAACCGCAACAAGTGCTAAACGGACGGAAGAGTACATTGTTACATTCACAGTTATAGTCTCCCAATTTCTGTCCAGTTATTCAATGACAGCTACACTTCCAGTACCACCATGATTGTAGGATACACATTGTCACATTGTAAAATTTTCCCTGTTCATTTTAAGGACACCTGCACATGGATTTTTGCAAGAATTTTCCTCCTTGTTTGTTCCATGGCATGGTCATGGTATATGTCCTGAGCCTGACGCCTGTGGAGTACGGCAATCCAATGATACATCAAATACAATTTGTGGACATTATCAAAAGAGCAAAAAATGATGTTTATTCTGTTATTATCTCTAGCATCTGTTATTTTATTATTCTGTTAGAGCACTTTTACATTTAATTAACCTACACCCACAATCGAACGAAATGGAAAATTATGGATGGATCTCATCTGACCCCAACAAGACTTCGATGAGTGATTAAATTAAATTACTAAGCATTGTGTTCATCCAAGGCTTTGGACTCTTGGCATTTTATACAGCCAAAAAATGCATGGCGCACGACGAATCTATATTCTTTCTTTTTGAAAGTGATTGGATGGCGGAATACTTCTGAACGGCTCACGTTCAATGTCTCTCCTTGCCAAGTGTATTTGCAGTATTTGCAATACAGTTAGCATAAATATCCCGTTGCCTCTGCCAACAAGTTCCCCATAGCGTTTCCAATAACAATCAAGGCACACACCTACCGCTGGAGATAAGGAGGTAACACTGTGCCATAGGTGCAAAGTATGGGGTTCAGGACTGTACAAAAGCTGTGGAAATTAATGCCAGAAATTAGAGTAGATAGATCTGATGATGATCTGTCCATAGGACATGTAAAAAAGGAGGACTTAACAATTGTCGCCATCATTGTAAACGCATTCCTGCAATGAAACAACACTTATACCGGGGACTTTGAGAAGAACTCATTAAAGGGCCACTACGATACATTCCAATTTTTTGTGAATTTTAATAATGCCAAAATGCCATATTTATAATCATCAGTCATTCCACATTCCCCATACTTATGGGTTTAGACTATGTTACTGCAGTTGACAAGGTCAGGAAAATTGCATTTCAGTTCAACTTTGTCGAAAAGGAGAGGGGAGGGACATTCCAAGACGAGAGCGTCTCCTTCTGAGCAGCGGAGGTAAAACTGACAGTAGTGCCAGTGGGGGTAAAAGCCATCCTCCTTCTCTGAACAGTTCAGGTCACAATTGACCAACTCAGGGCGGTCGCAGACTTGCTGATCTGGATTGAAGTGGAAAGAAGGGGGGCACTCGAAATCGAAAGTTTCACCCCCTCGGCAGCCAAAGTATCTTTCGCAAGAGTAGGGACTTGCGTAGAAGCCGTCAGGTTTGTTGGAACAGTCGAAAGTGGGGGATGAGGGAGTGGTGGTGGTGAGAGTTGTGCTGGGGACAGAGGTTGTAGTGGTCGTCATGGGAATTGGAGTAGTTGTGGTTACTTGATCGCCTCCTGGCAGGTCAATGTACCAAATGTCGCGGGAATATGTACCATTATTGTGTCCTCCAAACATGTAGAGTCTGTTCAGCTCTGGAATGTAGGTCGTCGTGGCGTAGATGAAGTACTCGTCAGGGAGTGTCGGATAGTTGTCCACTGGCCAAAACTTGAATCCCAAGGTTTGGAAGTCCACCTCAAATATCCCGTTGCCGCTGCCAACAATGTCTCCACGGTTTCCAACAATCCAGGCAGATTTGGCTGTAGAAATGACACTGTGGTGCAGATCGAAACCGTGGGGTACAGGACTCGTAAAGCTGGTAACATCATGGGTCAGAATGGAGAAGAGCTCGTGCTGTGTATCCAAGTTGGCAAAAAGGAGTACGTTATGACTCCCATCCCAAGCGACGCCGTCGCATGGCTGAGACATCATGCCTACTTGAGTCACTTGATAGGTGATGAGGTCAACTTCCAAGATGTCCGGTATCAGGTATCCGAATATCAGAGCACTGTCAGCCTTGTATTGCACTGCGCCAATCGTGAGCCTTTCCCTAGGAACACGACCCACGACCTCTGTGGCATTTGAAGAGGTGTTGAATCTGACAATGGTGTCCAGATAAAACCCTCCGGACAATCCCCCGAAATGAAGAATGTTCCCCTGGCTGTCCTTTGCGAGGGCACCTCCAGCAGTGGCAGCTGGAAGGTCTCCAACTCTCTCTAGGCTGTCGGCCGATACGTCGTAGAGGTAGATGCTATTTGAATAACCTTCACCAGAACTCCGTCCCCCGAAGATATAAACCTTTCCTTCCCCGTTGTAAATGGAAGACATGAGATCAATCGCTGTAGGGAATTGTGCCCTGCATCTCACTGCCTCGAGGACCTGGGCCCTCACGTCAGGGGAAATAAGGGCAGCGACGACAGCCAAAAAAAGTGCAAAACGGTCTGACGAGTACATTGCAGTCGGTCCCAATTGTGTTATGTTTGCTTCTGCTTCTCTGTATCTATAACACTATAAAGTCAATCAAATCAGGATAAATCAAGATTACAGGATACTTAACTTGTCATATAATCTATATCAATCTTTCTAAAGGTCTATTATACAGCATTAATAACGATAAGCCCGGGGCCGAGTGAGATGAGAATATATAAATTTATAAGTACATTTTTCTCCATCAATTTGTTACAAATACTTTTTATGGTTTTACTTTTAACCTTCATCCCTTTCTTTGACATGTCGACGACGACTGACTATCGCAATTTTATTCAATCCTAGTTGTAATTACGTAGGCACTTGGCACTTTCATGACATGGGTTCCCATATCATTTGATTTTCTCTGAGACAATATGGAATGCCGGAGAAGACATCACTGCTGCCAGCAATGTAGGCATGTAATGAATGCATCCAGATAAACCCATACGGGGGCAAGGTGAGACCTGGACTTTTACCTGTTTTCATTATACATCATACATCTTATATTTTGTATTGATTCGATCAACATTCGATCAACATTCGAACAACATATGATGACATTCGACAAGACACTGTGACAACAGTTGACAAGGTCAGGAAGATAAAAAGTCATTACAAAGCATATAAAGCATTCTTGTAATTTCTTTGTCTTTTGTGCTTCTCATGTCTCTTCGTCATATTGTAAAGGTAGCCAATTGATTGTCAAGGAAATGCCTTTGCCCCCTAAAAAACTAAAAGCTTAATCGACAATGCACTATCCATTATCATTACATCAAGTTTTGGTAATGTAGAGTAGAGCCAAAATGAAGAAGTTCAAATTTTTGCAGCTTTTTCATTTAATTTGAATCACTCATACAAAGTTAACATTGATTTATGAGGTCAGGTTATGTCCTTACAATTTGCCATGTGAAGGAATTTGCACTTAAATTCCACACTGTCAAATAGTATAGAGGCGTCGGGCATTCCAGCACATGACCCACACCCTCCAAGCAGCGGAGGTAAAACTGACATCCTTGAGAATGGGGGTACCAGCCGTCATCTTTCCCAAACAGTCCAGGTGACAATTGACAGCTTCAGGGAAGTCACAAAATTCCTGCTCCGGGTTGAAGTGGAGGGCAACACTAACTCGAAAGTCTGCCCCCCACGGTATCCAACGTATCCGTTGCATGCGTAAGAACTGGGGTAGAAACCGTCTGGCTTGTTGTTTGAACAGTCGAAAGTGGGAGATGAGGGAGTGGTGGGAGTTGTAGTGGGGAGTGGAGGTTGGGTCGTTGTCGTCAAATCATTCTTTCCTGGCAGGTCAATGTACGATATCTCATGTCTCAAGGAGTTAAAGAAATCCTTGGATCCCCCAAACATGTAGAGTCTATGCAGCTCAGGGACGTAGGTCGTCACAGGCCTATGAAGGCTTCGTCAAATCCTGCAGGATAGTCCTCCACCCACCAAAAGATGAACTCCAAGGTACCAAAGTCCACCTCAAATATCCAACTGCTTCTTGTCCAACTTCCCATGTTTCCCACGATCCAGGAAGACTTTCTGGTGACGATGCCACGCTGTGATTTAGAATGAAAGAATGGGGTTCATATGACTGGTGAAGGGTGTGGCATGGTTCCTGGAAATGGGAAGACCTGATGATCTATAAACTCCAGGATTGGAAAAGGAGGACTCTGTTCTGTCGCCTCCATCCCAGGCCAGACCTGAGGACGACTTGGTCAATCGTCCTAAATCTCCATGTACAGAGTTTCACATTTTTTTTCTCAGCATAAAAACATCGCATATTTGAACAAAGTAGGTGACATGACATGATTCATGTCTTGCAAGTCCGGTCCGAAGTTTGCAAAAAAACAGAAATGCGAAAAAATGGTCTCACAAAACAAGCGACTGCACCAACCAAAGTGGTCAATGACGACGATGAGACTCGACTCAGCAGCCGCAGCAGCTCATTTGCCCCACTTTTTTTTCACACAATCCAAAACAACAGCAGCTGATGTAAACAACTGAGAAGGATTTTTCTGAGAAACATAAAAGAATAAAAGATAAATAAATTTACTGTGAAATAATAAAAAATGGACGTTGAAGAAGAGTCATCACAACCACAAGAAGGAGGGGCCCTTGACTCCCACTTTCTCCAGCAGTTCAGTTGTTTAGGGTAAGAAGAAGAAAAAGGTTTCCATTTTATGGCAACATAAAATGACATATTTTTTTCTTTTTACAGGACGACGGACCACAACGAGTTGATAAAACAACTCCAGTCCCTTGCAGGGGGCCCTTCCATGTTGAACGAGTACGCAGCCAATTTCTTCCTCTCCATGAATAATTATAATTTGGGGAATAGCATCAATTCTTATTTCGACTTGGTGAGTTTTTTTTAAAAATGACATTTTCCTTGTCAAGAAACTAAATGATTTTATTATTTATAGATCGGGAATGAGTCCTACCACTTACAACCTCAAAACATCGTCGGCTCCACCACAGCCTTCAGTTCTCACTTCAGTCAAAGCAAAGTAGACCTCCAAATGACCCCCATGGAACTCAAGACACTCCCCATGGAGGTAGTCAATGACTCTCCCAACCCCTGGCCCCCTGGGACGTGTCTAACGTTGCTAGAGTCGAGTCAAAATTTGTGCGTGGTTTCAAGAGAGAATAGAAGTCCAATGGACAGGATTTTGCTGTCACAAATTGTGGGTCAAGGGGAAAAGGCCTGCGTGGAAATGTCCTTCTTCATGCCGAATCCTCCTCCAAGTACGACGGTGGTTGCCATGGCAACGAGTCGCCAATTCACATCCCACTGGCAGTTATGTACCCCTGAAGGGTACCTTTTTGGGGAGGTGCTTGAGATTGTGGTGAGGAGTTGTGATTTGTTGGAAATGTTTGATCAAATGGTGGTTTAAAGTAAGTGGATGTGGAGAAATTAAATAAATAGAGGTTTTTTATATTCAAAGTTGTTCGAGTGTTATGGAGACTGGAGTTTTTTTCTAGGAATGTGGTTGGGTTGTCATATGGAGGAAAGTGTAAAGAACCTCAAGCTCTGACTATAGAAATTTTAGATTTTACAAAAAATATAGTGGGATATACTCCTGGGAGGGGGGAGGGGGGAGATAGAGTCTCACTTTTTGAGAGTTAATGGGGCTAAGTCCGTGAAGCCACAAGTACCATCTACTTATACACACTAAAGAGGCCGATACTCATCGATCATGTGTGGGTGGATCTAATGTTGAGGTTGAGACTCGTAATTTAGCTCCGCCTTCACCAAAGTCTTGGTGATGGTCTATGGTTTCACCGTTAAAAAAGCTTGTGACCAATTTATTTTATTGCTTTCCAGAGAAGAGAGAGAAGATTAAAAGTGAATTTTCTTTATTGAATATTTATTTTTAAAGACTAATTTTACCCTCTGCTTGGGACGCCATGGCCACAAGAACGATGAAGAGAAACCCGAAGGCCCGAAGAAGTCGTCCGAAATTCATGACTCCCAGTAGGAATAATTAACTTGCTTTTGACAGAAAGAAGAGAGGCAACGAAATGTAACCAAGGGGCTTGTGTCCTCTTGGATTTATATTACCCGTCTTAGCAATGCACATCATTAAAGCCATGAAAGCATGGCCTCCATTGTAATTTTTAACAAAACCTTTATTGGTCTTTGTTTTACGATTGACACTGAATCCAAAGAAATATTTGTACATAATTAATTACATAATCGTTCAGAATTTATGGAAAATTTTACTAAATCCACTAAAATCTTCAACTCTGAAACTACTCGTATACGTGTCTTTTACAACCTAAAGAATGTGGATTATTGATTGCCTACATTCGATGAATTAATGCATTATTCCGAGTGCCTTTTTTGAATTAGACTTCACCCACAGAGAAAAAATATGTTATTTCATTTATTAATACCCCAAAAGATATACATTCCGATTATTTGAGCTTGTCAATTCTCAGCGATTTGATTATGTATGATTTTCATACATTTTTGGAATGGAATTTTAGATTGGACAAAAAAAACTTTAAAAAAGTTTGCTTATAGAAGTCCTTGCCGTATGTAACATGAGGTGTTTAATGGCGCATTCGATTCATTCAATTCAATAGGAAGCGAAACCTCCGCGAGATGTTTTGAGCCAGATACGAAAAGTCTTGTCCCCATAATCAATTATGATCCCTCTCCAATTTCAGCCCCATATATCTGACCACTCGCCTCGCCCTTCTGCAAGGACAATGTGCTGGTCCAAACTGTGACTCTGACTTGAAGAACAATTGCTGATTGTTTAATGATTTATACAATCAAATCAATTAAGAAGAATAAAATTTCGAAAAACGGTTGAAATGCCTGAGAATATTGGCATACGTAAAAATTATGTATGACATGAATGAAGAAGACACTCGCTTTAACTTAATTTGATATATAAATTGCAGGAATGAATTGAATGAATGGGTCAAGTCAAAGACAATTTTTTTTACTGTAGATGATATATGTCTCAAATGGCAAAAGTCGTAAAAATGCATAATATGAAAAATTGTGCAACAAATCAAATCCCAATGTCTCTATATACTCCGGCTTAGTGTTAATTTTACTCCCAGATACTCCTTGAGAAGTTAAAGTTAGACACCCGGACTGGATCAATGATCTCCCTTATCATCATCGCAAAACATAACATGTGTTAGCGTATGACGGAATATTAAGTATTTCATAAATGAAATGACGATGGATGATGATATGATAATACCTAATTATTCTTATCTCCACCTCCGTGTATTGAGTAACGGTCGGTTATTCTTCCCATTCAATTGATGTATGAATTACTGTAAATATGAATGTGCATTGAGTTGAATGGAGGATAGAGAAATCAAACTCTCTTTTCTGTCACACGCGACATCGTCACTGGTCAGTTTTAGATGGATAGACAGTCAGTAATAATAAATAATCATAATCAAAATTTAGCACGTCCTCATCTCTCCAGAGAGAGGAGAACATTGCTAATTACTATTGCTGGCTGCAACGCAGAGGCAAAAATTTTAAACCCGAACCTCATCTATCTCAGAATTAAAGACATCCTTTCGCCTTAAAACTCCGAACCAATTAATTTTTTTCATTCATATAAATAAATGATAGTGTAACGGAGAAAAAGGCTTTTAGTCTCTGTCTTTCTGTCCTTTGAAGTGAAGTGAAATTTTCCAATTTAAAAAAATGGTACATACAACAAAGTGCCAAAATGGAGAAGAAGAAAGAAAAGCAACGCGACTGGATTGCATCCCAATTTTGCATGTTCGAGGCAGCCACTATAGCGTCGGCCTTTCCATTGTAAGCTCAGTTCAAAATTCTCAATTTTGCATGCATTTCTTGCATTTTTTTGCGTACAGGGAAAAATGTTCAAATCCATGATTCGTGACATGCTGGAATCATGGTCCTACTTTAACGACGTCCTTTGGAAGGCGTACTTGGAGAAGGAAGGGCAACTCCTGTACGATCGAACCCTTCAGCATTGTGAAGCCAAGTACCCACATTATGTTGAGGAGATTCGTGGCATGGTATAGAAAAAATTGCGACTGTTTTTCATAGAGCAAACATTAAGTTTCTTTCTTTGTAGGCGGATGGATGTGGCCTGGAATTTAGGCAGCTTTTTCTCCTCAATATCGATTCCATAATTACTGAAGACCAGCCCTCTCATGGACGTTCGGAAACTGGGTGTACGAGCATCATGTGCAACAAGAATGAGGTACTTTTCTCAAAACTTTCTGAAAAGTACAAACAATTAAATCTGTTATACCTTTAGGTCATTTTGGGACACACCGAAGACGCCATGACTGAGATCCTCAACAACGTGTACATCGTGTCTGCAGAGATCATTGATGAGAAGGATGAGATATTGGAAAAGTTCACAACTTTCGCCTACGCTGGACACTTACTGGGCTACACCATGGGGTACAATGAGACGGGCTTGGTCTACTCCGTGAACACACTCTTCCCTTCTATGGTTCATAAAAGTGGCACGCGTGAGTTAAACCTTAATTTTTGTCAAGTAGTGGAATTTTTTTAAGGGAGACAAAAAGACTTTGGGGAAGCAAGGTTCTACTAATTCTAGTGACAAATTGACATGGCTTTTTTGGCGATGGTAAGCAAAAGACGAGACTTCGCCCGTGGAAAATTAAACATGCTCTGGATTTTGTCACATCTTTTGACCCATGCTATCTCAAGCAATGTTCATTTGAAACTGAAAAGTCGACATTTTTAGTTTTCTTTGGGCAATACTTCGTCTCAGAATGACCATCGCCAAAAATGCCGACACTCCTTTGTCACTAAAATAAGTGTTAGAACCTTAATTTATGTCCTACACTAAAAATCTGCAAAAAGAGGTTCTATTGCACTATAAGCGGGGCAGGGTGGGACGCTGATAAGTATAACATTGACATTGGACAAGGCCAATCCAGTATCAACCAGATTTGTCAATTGATTTTGATGCAGTTCAATTAATTGCGTAATAATTCACAGCTCGAGCGTTCATTGCGAGGGCCATTTGTGCATCGCCGAACCTTGAATCTCTCCTGGACACATTGAGGGATGTTGGGGCTGGGATTTCAGACGGGATGAGTGTGAACGTCTACTTTGCCAAAGGAGATGAAAACAACAATGCAAATTCCAAAAAGTTTTACAACATTGAGGTCCTCCCACCCAGTGGGAATGGGACAGAGTCAAGACTAGATGTCCTGAGCGTGGGGGAAGGGCAGTCCACGGTTCATTGCAATAAGTAAGTAATGATAATGAAGTCTTAACTTAACATGGTGGATTCAAAAAATATTTGGTTTTCAAGCTAAAGTCTAAAAGTCATATTTTGGTTATAGATATTTGAGATTCAAAGCGTCAGAACAACCAAGTCCCGTGGCCTTAAGTACGGGGAGGATGAGAACAATCGAGAGCTACCCTGAACCCAAGGGGCTGAGCGACGTGAAAGCTTTATTAAGTGACCAGAGCAATGAGCTCTTCCCAGTCTACATTTGTGACCAGAGTAAATGCAAAATTAGCCATGTGAAGACTGTTGCAGTTGGTAAGATTTTATATGTTAAATTGCCATAGAATCTTAAAGAATGTTCCTTCTTTTTTGGCAGGAGTTTTCAACATTTTGGAAAAGACTTGGTCCATTTATTTGGGAAAACCTGCAGAGTCTCGACCTGTTGCAGTATTACCCTTGAATTTCTAATTAAAATAGAAAGGCGTTTGTTTTCTAACTGCAAAAAAAAATGATGAGAGTTTGCTACACCACCATTTCAAGCACTACGACTGGATGAATTACATACTCTTGTCCGTCAATGCATCTCTGACGCAATCTGTAAACATGTTGTTTTTCGTAGACATGTAATACTTGGAATATTCTTTACACTGCTAATTGGTTTTCTCATTCATCTTTTAGAGGCTACAAAAGTACATTTCTATGAATCGAGCTAACGTATTTTTAGAAAACGCCAGTTATGCTGGCTACGCAAAAGCAATAAATATTTACTCTTGAATTTAAAAGTAAATAGTAAAAACTGCATAATTCAATTTGATAAAATACCAAGTACACGCTCGTTAATTATTATAAAGCCTCCCTCAATGTCGCGGCTTTCATTCCATGGTACACAGGATTTCCCTAATGATTCTCATTATTATTATTAGAGGGTCTCTATAAATTGTCACTCATTGTTCAACATGCATTATTGTCGTTACACGGTATGAAGTGAAGAGATTTGATGATGAAGTATTTGTTTATGACGTAACCAACAAACTATAACCATATCATATCGTCGTCATTTATATCAGGAGGTATGAAGTATTATTATGGAGAAGGTTTTAGGCGTGTAAACATTATCGTGATGGTGATTCATTCAACCTTCACAATTGAGTATTTATAAATGCCATACATGCATACCTCGTTCGCACTGTTCCACTTACACTCAAGTATTGATCGCATCAAATCATATCACCAGTTTGCAGTTTTCTGGAACCATTGAACGTTCTACTTATTTTATTAATCAGGAAAAACATTCAAATCAAAATGGGCTCCTCAACCGTCCTCAACATTTGTGTGACCCTATTCCTGGTGGTACATGTTTGTCTTGCCATGAATGAAGAGGGGGCAGAAGGATCCGTACTTATCCGAAGTCTTAGAGACACTTCCATGGGGCTAAGATCCGAAGGTACATAAAAGACAACTTTTTTAAAGGAATTTCTGATCAACTTTCTATTCTTCCTTGGAAGGGGAAAGACGGGTGTACCCCGCATGTCAGGATGGCAGTGGAGGGATGTGTGTCCCACAGGGGGAGTGTCCTGAAGAGCTTAAGGCAAGCAGTAGCAACAGCACCACCACACCCGCCTGTCTCCCTGGACTAGAATGCTGTTTTGGACGTAAGAAAAAAGCTCCCACAAATAAGTCGCATTTATTTATTTGGGATCTTCTTTTACATAGCACCCAAGTCTGACAAGTCTTGTGGGAGTCGAGGTGGACAATGCATGTCAGCTAGTCGGTGTGGAAGTGCTCCAAGGTTCCTTGGAGCTACGGACTGTGATGGGGCAAGGGGAGAGATTTGCTGTATCTTGATCGTTTAGAAGGAGAAAGCTTATAGTCCTAAAATTGTGTGCCTATATTGACGACAGTATTATATATACACTCGTTTTAAGATCTTCTGTACATACCTACTTAATTACTTTTGTACTATCACATGTCATTTATTCGGTAGGATATCAAAAGTGGAAAAAAATTGTAAGCAATAAAAGACATCTTTTTTGTCAGAGCTATGGTTTGTCGTCTTCGTTGATGAAAAACGTCTGCATCTTTTGTACGAATCGTTCCGGAAGAATGCTATTAAAGGAAATGTTTGTCAAAACAAAATAAGCATTTTTATTTTTAAGTAAATCTCTCACTTGTCCAGGAGGAGGGAAACTCTGAAGGACCCTGGGACGTAGACCCTGTCCTTTCGGCGTAAAATCCCGTCCACAATACCCTCTGCTATGTCCCGCTCACTTACTTTGGCTGACTTAAGTGTCAAGAAGGGGCTCCCAGAAGACACCACTGGAAGTCTTTTTTGGAGGGATGGAATGACCGTGGTAAATTGAATCTTTGAGCAGCCCATGTGGATCATGACCTCACTCCGGAGAGACTCTACCCATCCCATCATCCCAGCCCTCATCCCAATGGAGGGGACACATTCCTTCAACAAGGCCCAAGAAGATGGCCTTGGTGGACACCCAAGGAGTACAACCACACCCTTATTCTTCTCAATCATTGAAGGAAGGACCTTTTGTACAAGCCAGAAATGTGAGGCGAGAACTACTTCTGCCATTTTCTCAATATCTGAGACACTCATCTCCAAAACCTTTCCAGAGACTACCTCATCCAAAGCGTTGATAAGGATCGTGGGACTGGCCTCTGCCTCGATAAGCTACACAAAGAAAGTTGAGACAGAAATCAAAGAAGGTAGGACATGATATACCTTGTCCATAGCTTCGTCAATGGAAGCTTTGTCCCCAAAGTTGACCTTGGTCTCATTAGGATTGTCATCGTTTTCTGACCAGACCACGATTTTCTTGACCTTTGAAAGCTTGGAGATCAAGGAAGTTGAAAGATCAGAATTGTTGCAAACAATCTAAAAAAAGAGAGGCTTTAATTGTTGAAGGTTTTTGAAAGATTTTATTTTACCAGGATAATCTCATCATCAAGAGACTTTTTGTAGAGTCCACAGGGAATGAGGAAGTAACTTAGGTAACCCCACGGAAGTTGAAAGACCACGGCGTAGGTTCCATAGAGAAATAAATACAAAATGTAGAAAAAGTCTTGAATGCATTCGGAAATGTAGTTTAAAACACCAGGATGAGGATTGTTATTGTCCGGGTTCCCCTCATCTGCCATTTCAGCAGAGTTAATAAATATTTCCAGATGAAATTGTCTGCATATACGTATATATCGTCCCATTAGTGTATGAACAATGCTACATTCTTAGACAGAGATTTAAGGTAACTAAGTTGTTCCAAAAAAACTTGTTTGAGGAGAGGATGCAGGTACCTAACGTGGACAGCTAGGGAAGCTTTTATAATAGACGCATGGTTCCAGAAGAGATCACATAATAATCATCATTTCTTTTTGCAGTTTTTTCGGGGCAGCGTGAGACGCAGTTAATACTTTTTCGAAAGTTTTACGAAAATTCATATAGAAATCATGACACGGACTGAAACCAATTAACAATGCCTTTCTTAAGAATCCATTCAGTTTTGTTGATGCTTTCTTAGGCCATTTTGTTCTTTAACTTCCCATTGTTTCTCCAGCTTTTGCGTCCCAGTTAAAGCTCAATCCACTCCTGTTAAGACGTTTTGATTCCTTACGACGTTTACATTAATTTGTCTCCCTGCCCGTCTCGTCCTTTCAAAATCCAAAAAATAAAATGGAATTCCTTAGGGTTATCATTTTCCCATTATTTTTTGGTCCAATTGCAGTGCACGTGACGGAACGGAGTACAGCGTTCCAATGGTTCCGATCAGGTCCCATCAGAACAGCATCTGCATCTTCCACATTTACTTCTACCTCCACGCATGTGTCTTGGAAGGTAATGTTTTTTAACTCTGTCTCCCTCCCATTGTCCCATAAAATAGTCTCAAGTAAACTGATACTAATAAAGTACCTTATCTCTCCACAGTACGAAATCAAAGAGTACCATCCTGAGCAGAAGTTGTCCGAAGACGAGTTCAATCAAGTGAAGAACGATGATTATCCCTGGCGACACAGATGCAGATGGAAGATATTAATTATTTAATTTCTCGCATTTTTCATATCTACATCTAAATAAAGCAAAGGTTTTTAGGGTGTATAAGAAATTGAAATACTATATGGAAGCTGAGGCTATGTCAGGTCAATACGATACCCCGTTCGTTGAATCCCCCAAAGATGTAGAGCCAACTTGAACTACACGGTCCCAATCGTCATCACGTCATAAGTCATACTCCCCACCACTTCCGTTGGCAAAGTGCAGCAGCACTTCATTTTTGGCTTAGTTTGTCATTTCATTAGTCACAAATAAAATGACTTTTACAATATCCTCATACAACTCGACTTATCTACAATTGCCAACCTAGGTAATCTGCCCTACAGCAAGTCAAGTCATTTCGTGGGTTTCATTTCAGATTGGCATTGGCAATTGGCATAGCAACGAAATGAAACGACGTAGTATTTTATCCTTGTGTGACTAGATACGTATGTATGTGAACACCCTGAAGCACC
>JAQGCL010000426.1:0-14469 GCA_034699605.1 Isotomiella paraminor | reverse complement strand
TTGGCTAACTGAAGATATTCATCCACCACGCCAGATTTCCGAAGGTAGGAGGATAATCCTTCTGGAAGAGTTAAGACCTTGTCCTATATCAATGAGCGGAGGGATGGTCAACATTACGTACCCCGTTCTTGCGACCGTAAGAGAATACTCTATGAGTTATTTTATGAGTTACAATAATGCCAATTTTCCATTCCATATTTGCTGCGTTCAGCTGCTGACCACTGTGGTGACATACTTTGTTATTTGTACCTCTATTGACGACAAGAGATGTGATTAAGCAGAGACAAGTATTTGTGGGAGTGTCACCCGTAAATGCCACAACCCAACACTCACAACTTTAAATACGTCCTTAACACCAATTCCGGCGCTTTGATAGGATAGATTCCTTGATGCAATCCGTGATCCAGGATGTTTGGTATGTCCATGACCGTTTCAGACAGCACTTTTGGCTGTGGATAAAGGCTGTTGTGAATCCTCAAACACATGGACAGCAGAGTTATTGACTGAAATAGCACAATTTAGTTACAAGACACACCTACACTTAATTTTAATAGGGATAACGCTAGCATCAAAAGTTAATTCGATAAAACGTTGGTATAAGGAGGGGTTGGAAATAAGCATTGATGATCACGCTGCTATCTTATTACGTTACGCCTGACATTAGCTTACATAAATCATCAAGATGAATTTAAGTTTCTGCCCAAAGAGCGAAGAAGGTTGCTGGTCAAAGTTGTCTGTTTGAATGAAAATCGATTTTTGTAAGCTTTACAACAAAGTTACGTGGTCAGCATTTTCCCTTACGATGGTTTTCGGCAAAGGTCAACAAATTTTTGAAGTTCTTAGTACCATTCAAACTTGCGATCCCAAACCAGAGATGGACAAACATCATTTGGCGGAGCCCAATCCAATGTTTCGGATGTGCTTTAACGTCGGGTACTACCTTCTTGTGATTCCTTTTAAAGTGAACACAACTGTATTCAAATCAAATGTTTTTCAGCAGGTATAGGTTTTTTAAAAGTTTACTTTTCTGCTTAACTTTCTACTTAACTTTTCTCTAATTTTGGAGTAGGTCATTTGTGGATTTGGAAGCATCCTGGCTGTGGTTGAGTTCCTCACACAAATTCGTAGATTCACATTTGACAACATGACATCACCCGTCCCGTATTTCAAGTTTTTTCAAACCGTCGCTACCCCTATTCGGGTTACAGCTATGATTCGAATGATGTGGTTTGCGAGGGACAGACTCAGCAGAGCCACTTTCCTCAGTTTAAAGTATTCATCTCTGAAAAACGGTCCTAAGCGGAAGGTAGATTCAACAAAATATTATTGTAATTATGTAAGTGTGTATGTAAGTTTCAAATATTTTTTATTCTTAGACACTCTGCACATTGGTCATGACCCTTGTTTGTTCAACATGCGCATCAGTAGGACTCATTCGATGGATGTTTGGAATTATAGTGCTACTCCAAGGGTTTTGCTACGAGGATCCAATGATGTGCTACTCCCAACACTACCTTCAAGCCCGGTATACCTATTTCCTAGGGGCTAACGCGACTCTAAATGCTACAGACGTACGGGCCACGTTTGGGGGAATGGAATTTGCGGATCACATCCTGACAATTGTTTTTATCGTGCAACTTTACTTTCGGTCCATGACGGGTGCGTACTTGGAATCCGTGTTCTGTGCGACCAGCCTTACATTGTGGATGCTTTCCAACGACTTTGCGGAACTTGTTCGTCAGACGAGAGTTAAAGATCCTAAATCTGAAGTTGATGAAATGGATGTTTTAGAGGCATATTCTGAATTGAAGAGAATGGCAGACGTCCTAAACTCCACATGTCATTGGGAGTTCTTCATGTACTTGATCGATACGATTTTGTATTTCTCAATTTATTTCAACGCCATCTTCATTGCAAAAGATTGGTTGCATCAGCTCATGATTTTTACATTTCTATTGTGGGGAGTGGTGACCCTAATCTGTAGTGCCGAGGCATGCCGTAAGGTGAAACGTGAAACTTCCTGCGACATACCTTTTTTAGAATATCCTCTACCTCTTTTCAGATGGAGTACTTTAAATGTTGGCTAACCGATGACATCTCACCGCCCCGCCGGGTGCCGGAAGTACGGCGCCTCATTCTCCTTGAAGGATTGCGATCCAATCCCATATCAATGAGTGGAGGGGTTGTAAATATTACGTTAACGGTTCTGGCGACGGTAATGAAACAAGTTGGTTGTTATGTTATGAAGATGCCATAATTGAATGATTTTTGTTCTGTGTTTTAATCAGATGCTGACCACCGTTGTTACATATTTTGTTATTTGCACCTCTATCGACGATAAACGATACGATTAAGTACTTGTTGTCCACCAAGTAATGTAATGTAGAAACAAACATTATAGCATTATGTGCTACGGCAATTCATGCAGAAATTTATGGAAATTTATTTAATGCAACAAATAGTGGGAAAACGGGAAGGTAAGTAAGTTCTGTAAATAATAATAAATGAGTGAAAAAATAAAGACAAACACGGCGAAGTGTTGGTTCCATCTTCTTAAATGTGGATAAGCATAGATTGAGCCCCAGCAACTTTGAGTTATTCCATCGCTTTAAGGACGCGGATGTGAATTCCTTTCCTTCTCAAAGCATCCAACACAGGTTGGCAAGCCTGTGGAAGATACATTTAGAATCAAAATTTCATCTTCAGACAGAATAGTGAGTATATCACCTCCTTGGGCTGTTGAAGTAATCGAATCTCTTTTAAAGACTCCATTTTCATGAAGGCGGTTTGGAAGGTCACTTTGGTGAGGAAGAATTCTGAGCGATCGTAGGGCTCTGTGAATTCCAAAACTCGCAAATCTGTTAAATGGCAAAAATAATGTAAGAACTATGAGTCCATCCTACACTCACCTTTCAAATTGGCCAGTCCAATGGTGGCTTCCACACTTTTAGATGCAATGAGAGAAATGGCGTAAAAGGCTGAATCATCTTTCAGGTCAAATTTCTTCGTCAGAGCGCAAAGGTCACCATTTCATCCCGGCCACCAAAGAACTGAGCCCTGCACTTGAAGCCCTGCAAGTTCCCTGCACCCTGTATGATCTTCTTAACTACTGTCATCATGGGCAGGGCGAGGGTTTGATGCAAGGGTCGGTTGTAGTCCTTTTCCCCCACCTCAAGAGTCTCCAGAGTCGGGAATTGCAGGGCAGGGAACTCCTGTAGAACGGAAGTCCATTCCACCGCCCTCTTCGCCTTCTCATGTCCAAGGCGAGACTTCACGTCCACGTTCCAGTATACAAAAGGGAATATCCTAAGGGTCTTGATCCATGGGGCGATGAAGGTGAGGAGTTGGAGGATGGCGTTGGGACTGACGTGAAGGAGCTCGAGTTTGAAGCTAAGCTGTTGAATTGGGATGAGTGGAGAATGGGTCATGATGTCCAAGAATCCTGACACCGAGACATCATCCAGCACAAAGGACCTGTGTCCCATCCTCCTCACCCCTTCCTCTCGCTGACCAATCCAATAGGCATTGAAAACCCTGTCTCTGCCTCGGTACTCCTTCGTGGCAGGAAGGGCCCAATCTTTCGTCACCAGTCGAGCATTGAGGAGGTCTCCGTCATCCAAATTACAAAAGATCAACTGTCGTATCTATAAAACCAGGGGTAGGAAATTACGCAAAAAATGTGCTTATCGTACCGACGATTACCTTTTTTACCAAGTCATTATGGAAGGGATTTGACCTATCCACCAAGTCGGAGTCGCCTTCTTCTTGTCCTTCCCCTATCTTAATGTTTTTCCGCATGGGTCCCTTTTCTTGCCCCCCGGCTCCCTTCGTCTTCTTATTCCCTTTCCCATCCCTATAAAACAGATCTTCAAGCATTAATACGTGCTGATGTGTTTGTCATAAGGATTTTGTCTGATAAATTATCTGACAAAATTAAATGTCATTGTCCGAGATAAACATATACAAATCTTACTTTACTTACCACGTGAACCCATAATTGCCCAAATAAGTAGTACGGGAATGTACAGGAATGCCCTTCAATCCAATTTTTAAAGTTGCCAATTAATTTTTCACAATATCAAATTTTATTTATGAGAACTGAGACTGTGTTTTTTTGTATAGTGGCTTTTGGAGGAAACACAGCTGGGATTGATTTGTTTACATTTCAATACTACATATACCCAGAAGAGGGAAGGGAATGTGATGTTGTTGGGCGATCAAATCAAACATCAAGCTAAGATTGTGTGTGTGTGTGGCTCATTGCTATACATATTATATCCTTGCTCGTTTTGATATGGTTTGAGTTAGTTGGTTGCTCTATTCTGGGAATTGGAGAATTGTAGGGTGATATGGGGTAATGTTAAAGTGGAAAAGTTTTGAAATGATGGGGCGATTTATAAAAGCATGGGAAATGAAACATGACGCAGCTCATCCTAATCTCTGCTGTGCAGAGAAGCGAAGGGAAAGGATTGGGTCTCTGTGAAGATCAACTCCTTCTTCATGATGCATGCATGAAATTCCTCTTTGTTACTCACCTGAGCTTTATTGAAATGCAATGCAATGTGCGGTATAATTTTAATTAAATGAACCCTTCTTGCACCTGCCGAATTATTTTTGGACATTCTGAATGCATTTTAAAGATTGGAATGTGCCAATTATTATTAGGACAGGTAAGTAACGGTTGAACCGCACTGTTGCCTGAAATGACCAAGCCAGCACCAAAGCTCACTCAATCATTTCAATTCTGCATGTGACAACAATCACAAGTTGGTTGATTACTGCCTCCTCCTGCCCTATATCAATATCGATCGTGAAGCGAATAATTATTAAAACAAATAATAACAAGCGTTCTCCAAGTGTTGTGCTGCTACAAAATTGCTAAATCATAGAGAATAGTCTGCTCGCCATTGTTTAACAGCTCACAAGCCTGGACGCCGAAAAAGGTCTTTGAAAGCTGAAGCTTTGAAGAGTTGTCTCCCCCAAAGGTCAGTCATGTCACATTTCTTATCTTTTTTCTAAAAAGCAATGATTATGAATGATGATGATGGTATCATGCGTTCTGCTAACACAACAATTTACATTTTAAACACACATTAGAATCCATCCATTCATTTTTTACACCCACAACCAAGTCATGCATTTTTACCTCGACGTCTCAGCGTGCCCCCAATCTCATAAATGTTAGTCATACTTTGTGCGTAATAATTATTGGCCACTGCTGCAGCTGCTGGTGGTAGAGATAATTTCATTTCATGCGTGTTTTGATTAGTGCCATTTATTCCTTTTTTCGGCAATTAACAAAAGTAGGTGCATTATATTATTTGATTGTGGTTTCATTGATATAATTATCGGTGGTCCCTTCCACTACTGCAGTTTTGATAAAAATGAATAGCATTCAAGTATGAAGGTCCCTATTTTTTAGAAGAATTCTATAGATTCAGTTGAGTACAAGTCATACAATTTTGCCTCCTGAGGTTAGAAGGTCAGAGAGGAATGACACAAAGACTCACGTCGAGAAACTTCACCCATGAAATCAAATCTGCATAGTAGTTGCTATATTTTATTGCTGCATGATTGATGATTAATAATAGTGGAATTGGACTATGGTTATGTCACATCTTTAGCAGAAGTCACCAGTGATTACGCAATGGTGATACGATACCCGCAAATACGCAAGGTATAATTTTGTTGGTAATGAAATAATCGAAATTCAAATTACGACACAAACATGGTACCCAACAAACCCAACCTTAGGGGATAGGAATATCAATGAGTGGGCTAATGTACGTCTGTGGACTTTTAATTAGGTTGTGGAGTTGTGTCATCATGGCAGGGACAGAGTGTAGAGTAGAACATTAGTGCATATCATCAGTGCGTACACTTTGCATGCATGCAAAAAACAGTGCAATTATTTGATTGCCATCTTGTCTCTTTTTTGAAGACCTCTGATTTTAGTTATTTCATTTTTTGTGTGAGGGAAACTATGAATGAATGAATGGAGGAAATCTTGTAATACAAATTCACCCTTGCCTAGTTGGTGAACAACGTTCAATTTTGTCTCACACTGCCCCATTCTCTGAATCATTTTTATGACCATTGTTGTTTACCTTGTCATTGCATTTACCTTAGGGATGTCTGAAAGAAAGATTGCTGATAGCGACAGAGCGAAGGTCGTGTTTGCTTTTAAGTGTAGCTTTTCCTGAGATAACAAACCAAATTGATAAAAGTTTATTGATTTGATTAGCCCAATTGTCTTACTTATTTGGGAAACAAAAGGTTTAACTTCGGTCATAATTCTAAATCTGATTTATCATCCCTTCGTTGAGGCATTGTTGTACAATTTTAGATATTGGCACCAAGGGATATATGTACAATTTATGGAAGTCACTTGACAGAAGATGGGTTGTTGGTTGGCTGAATGGCTCCCAATATATAATATAATGTTTGGTTACTAATTAGTTTGGAGAGGAAAGGAAAGTCGGTGTCTGGTAATGGCTGACGGGAACAACCAAAAGACACCCAGCCGTGTGTCGGTCGCAATCAGTCGGCTACGAGATAAGCTGTCTCTTAAGAAAAAGCCCGCTGCGCCAGGTACACTCATCCAGGCGGGTTTGACCCCACCGACTCCTGTGTCTGCTCCTCGCCAGTTTGATTGTTCTTCACCTTCGTCACATATTCTACAGAATGCCAATTCATTCAATTCCCCTACTACCTACACTCATGAACAAGGTTTTTCCAGCCGCCCTGTTTCTCCTTGGACACCTGGTGTACAGACATCTCGCTCTCGAACGACACCGGCTTCCTCTACTCATCAATACCGTTCTTCCAGCCCTGCTTCTCCTTGGACACCAAGTCCACAGACATCTCGCTCTCGAACGACACCTTCTCCTTCTACTCATCAATACCGTTCTTCCAGCCCTGCTTCTCCTTGGACACCTAGTCCACAGACATCTCGTTCTCGAACGACACAAGCTACCTCCACTCATGATTTTTGTCCTACTAACCCTGATTCCGCCGTCCTCCACTGCACAACTTGTGCGAAACCCCTAGGGGGAAACCACTCTCACCACTATAGTCACCTTGAAGCCGACAGCGCAGTCATTCTAGGGTTACAAGAGACCGATTACCACTATTTCGCACCAACTCAGGGCCATTACTGCACCCCTTGTGCGACAGCGCTGAACAACCTCAATGAAGCATTGCCAGTTATAACAACGGAAACGGAACGTTGGACAGATCTGAAAGACAGTAACATTGAAAACGCTTGTCAGTCAAAAACGAACTGTACACATTGCAGAGGTCCAACCCGCATAGGACAATTCCATCGAACTAAATCGGTTCTTCTGAAAAGACAGAGAGGTGCCCTTCCTCTCAATCTTACTCTTGAAAATGCATTGGAAGATGTTGCCTTTCGCACTGGTATTCGCATCACCGAACACAATGACCGCGTGTGCAAAACTTGCACAGATTGTCTCCGCTCCCTCTACCGAGCAATTATGTGCGAAGAAGCTGCACTTAACGTTCTACATGCCAATCGCAAAGACCGTTCTTCGATAACACCCTTAGACAGTTGCGAAGATTTGCTTAAAAGGCAAAAAGTGCACGGTTCCAAGTCGTCGCTGTTATCCAATGACATAGCCGGCCATCTTTTCTGAACAGTACCATAAGGAGATAGAAAAAATGATCCGTGAAAGTCCGTGGAAAGTGACATATCGTGTGATTGAGCCTATCGAAACTCTTCACATTCGACCAATGAAGCAGTTCCTTTGGGACAACTGTCCAACCCTTGTGTCCACATTCACCAGCCGCCCTACTAAAGCCGCTGACATTACAGCCAAAGACCTCTTTGTAGTCGCCGTTGCTGGTTTTCAGAAAAACAGAAAGTTTAATAAACTTCAAAGATTTTTTGGCGTGGACAACTATCTAAAACTATCGGTTGAGGTAACATTCCAATTTTTTTTGTAAGGTTGAAACTCAAATTCCCCTAATACAGGGAATGCAAATACTCAATGGTTGGGGTGTGTGCGTATCGAGAAAAACTGCCCATAAGGAGGCTGATTTGCAGTGTACCCGACTATTGAATAACCTAAAGGAGTTGAAAAAGGTGATCTATTGCTTGATGAATTTGCGACACTCTAATTTAACAACAATTATTATAATTATCTTTACCAAAGCAAGGAGATGCTCATCTAATCGCCCCCCAGGGTATGTGAAACTTTTAATCCAACAGTACACAATTCCTTGTCGTCTATTTCATGTAAATGTTGTTGTAGCGGGTAAACCTCACAAGAATTTTGGAGTACAACTGGACAACATGGAAACCACCGTACGAGCAGCTCACCAGAGCACCGGGCACAATATTCATATTGACCATAAAGCAGTTGGATACTTTGTAGAATTTAGAATTGCGAATCCATACCTCTATGACACTGTTGTTAAACCTCCTAGTTTAGTTCCCCCAGAATTATTTTTACTTGATGAAAAAGATGAGGACCGTATTAAGGAAGAAATCGAGTCACATTTGTTCAATACCGCAAAGGAGGGTTGCAAAGTTTTCTCGGTCTGTGGCAAATTCAAGCCAATTGTGGCGCACGAATTCGACGAGTATCTGCGTTTGAAATCTGCAATAACTCCAATGGGTATTATCCCTAAACCGCTTAATCATGCTAAAGGACTTTTGACGATTCTGGACGAGAAAGTTAAGCAGTTCATGCCAGACGTAGATGGCGTTGTGAAAGGTTTTCTCTTAGGAGGAGATGCCTTCACTGCAACCTGCGGTAAACTTATCAGAATTTTGCGGTCAACGGCCATGCCATATGGTACTTATAACGGGCTTCATATTTCAACGGTATCAAATCATTTTCATAGAAGAATGCGAATTTTGAAACGAATTTTCGATTACTTTGGATTAGGGGAACAGTTTAAATTTGTAGTGGGGACATTATCCAATTTCAAAGAGATGATGGGGTTTCAAAGTGCGACCGAAAATGTGACGGAGACGTTCAATTATGGATTTCAATTAATTGAACTGGTGGCGAAAGGTTTGGGGTTGCTTTTGCTCATGAGGTTCTTGAATGTTAAAACTGCTGCTGACATAGCTTCCGCTTTTAACGGTTTGTCTGATGAACAAGTAGAGGCCACTTTAAGGGACTCTGCTTCCAAGGCTGCTGATGAGCTTATTCGTTGCGTTTCCATAGCAGAAGTGTCTAAGTATAAAATGTGCTGTAAATGTTTGCTTGGGTATGACAAAGATCCCGATCTGGTCACCTGCTCCGATCTTTCCTGCCGACAGTGGGTTCACAAGTACTGTGCTGATAAGCTTTGCACTACTAAGGGCTGTGGGACGATCCACAAACGCGCAGATATGGAAGTAGGTGCGGTTGGGTGTTCCAGTGTGCGTGACTGTGCGTGTTGCAATGATCCACAACAACACAGCCACTACTACTTCTGTCCCGAGTCCTATTGGGAGAAAGGCTGCGGTGACAGAGTTTATAAGTATTCTATGTGCCTACTGTACATGTCTCTTTGGATGATTCGTCATCGAGAAGGAATTAGAGAACAAAAGGTTGAGTCACTTCATACAATTGCAAAGGAATATGTGTCGTTCTTTATTGAAAGTCGAAATGGAACGTACGCCTCGCTGGTTCACGGAGAGCTTGCAAACCAGCAAGGCTGTGCTCCTGCGTCTATAGCGTTTGATGAACGAAACAATCCTTTTGTAAATAACCACGAAGGTAGAAAAGATATGCATATAGCCCTGGACAAGTCTCAGGAAGACTATGTGAGAATGGGAAGAACTGCAGAAAAGAATATGCCAGGGAATGCATCTGGTAAAGCATTGCATAGAAATAGTGTACTGGACCCTGCAATAGGTAGCACACACAAGGAGACTCTTGCCGAAGGTCAGAAGCCTAGGCAAAGTATTCTAAAAAAGCACGACAAAGTTCCTCAGCTCGTCAAATTTGTTAACATGTACCAGGGGTCAAATTTGGTTGAGAATTCAGGTACAACAAGGTCTCTTCCTGGAATGGAAAAGTTTCAATTCAAAAAGCAGCCTATTGAACAAGCAAAAACAATAACCAAACTTAAAGAGCTGGGTGAGAAGTTAGAAATTGACTTGCAACTTACCGAGTTTTTGCCAATACCACCAGTAACCCGGAATTACAATGAACCAAATTTACCAACATACACTCGGAAACTCTGCATTCCTGCCATGTCTGACTTCGAACCGTCTATAATGGCAATAAGAGACAGATTTCCTAAAGTACACATTCCCAACAAAATTCAGTATTCAGCAGCACGACAGTCAGCTGAGGAACATGACATAGTCCTAGCAATGCCATGCGGTTTCGGCAAATCATTGGTTTTTGTTTATTCTGCGTTACTACGATATATTCGTGACCCTAGCCAAGTCACAGTCGCGGTAGTTATTGTTCCTACATTAAGCCTTATTCGTGATCAACGCAGAGCATTGGAAGAGTTTGGTTTGGAGGCAAATCATGTGGATGCAGAGAATAGTCAATCAGTGATCAATATGCTTAAGGATAAGAGATTATCGAAAAGTGGTGGTGTGCAATTTCTCCTGGTTACTCCAGAGTTTATTGTGAAGAAGGAAAATTTGGAACTTTTTTCCCAATTTCACCCTTCCTTAATATGTGTGGATGAAGCTCATTTAGTTGACGGATGGGAGAAGTTTAGAGAAGCTTTCGCGTTGCTTGGTTCGACAAGAATGCACTTTCCTATCGCTAAATTTTTGTGTTTGAGTGCCACCGTTACTTCTGAATCATATCGCAAAATGAAACAAGTTTTGGGCTTAGATAAGGATCACAAGTGTATCGTTGGTGAGGCAGAAAGACCAAACATATACTACTCTGTGCAGCCGAAGCGTGCCTTTTCTAATATGTTGGACAGAATTGTTGCTGGACTTATATTGTATGGTCCCAACTTCCCAAAAACCATTCTGTTTATTGATACATATACCGATATGAGAAATGTGTATGTGTACCTTTTTAAACGCTTGCGAGGATTTATGTGGACTGACGACGACCACAAATTTGAAAATCGGTTAGTTCACCTATACTTTGCAGAACAGCATGAACCTACCAAGGAGTACATTGAAAAAGAATTTCACAAAATGTTCACAAATGTTCGGCTCGTCATTGCTACCACTGCGTTCAGCTTAGGAATAGACGTTAAGGACATTAGATTAGCGATTTACCATGAAGGCGTGGGGAAGAAGGCTGACGTGTGTCAAGTTGTGCAAAATTTGGGAAGAGCTGGGAGAGATGGGAAGCAGTCCGCAGGCTTTGTGTTTACCAACTCCATAAAGACAGATGGTTGTCATAGGGAAGCTCTGCACAAAACCTTAAACAGTCCGAAGCTAGGGGTCGAGTATTACTCTCTTAAGCAATACGTAAAGACGTTCTCGACTAACAACGAGCCTGTTTGTCCAATGTTGCTTTGTAAATGTTGCAACCATCACCGTCCTGAGTGTGGGTGTGTCTGGATGGGTGGTTTTCAACAGCACACGGAGTTTATAGACGAATTGTTTCCTCCTGCTGGAGAACACGTTGAATTTGTAAGTAATGAGGAGTTGGAACTGCTAAATATTGACGAGAATGAGGGCGACGACGAAAATGAAAGTCTTGAATTCAATGAAGCAGTTGAGAATATGATGCGTAACTTTGAATTATCCCCTGAAAACTTTGAACCTGGCATAAATGACTTGCCTCTTGACACTCTGTATTTCAATGACGACATAGATGATGTGCTTCCTGCCCATTTATATTTCAATGACGACATGGATGAAAATGTTGAACACTTTGTTTAATGTTTGTGTTTTAATTTCGCCACGAAAAGTCGAATGAAGACAGACACTCCTTTGCAATTGGTCAAATGTGGTTCGTTCAGTGTAACCTTAGTTTTAGTGTAGTAAACAAATAGTCTAGTAATTGATTAACGCATATTTATTCATTTATTTCAAACAATTCCACTCAAAATTTACTTAAAAGTTTTAGATCTGGTTTCTCAATAGATAGTTATTATCTTTCTAAACAACATTCATTGTTCATTATCTTGGCATATTTAACTATTGTTGTAGGAAATGCTTTCCATCCAGAAGGGGACAAGGGACGGAAACGATGTGGATGTCGTCAGCGAAGCCAAACGAGTGGTTTCCGAGTACGGGGCGTGCGCGGCGGATTATCTACTAAAAAGAATGTGGACGCCTGGCAAGGGATTGGGGAAGGACGTTGAAACGCAAGAAGTATCAATGCCGTACCCAATCGAGGTTCGTCGGTGGAATTACCGGCAACGTACCAAAGACCCGAGGAAGTACATTGTGTTCCAACTTGACGGAAACAAGTATATGCCTGAATATCCTTCTGAGCTACAAAGGGAAACAATTGATTGGTTTTACGGGCCGGGACTGATGCAAAGAGTCCAGAAAAATATTCGTCGTCGGTTAAGAAAGCGTTGTAGCAAAAAGAACATTCGTGCACTTCTCGCAAAGTTGAAGCAGTAAAACCTAATATCCAGAACTCACAATCCTTGCTTTTATCCTTCCCTCCCACTACTGCGATAGACCCAGCAGGTCCTATGGGGGCGTTCATAAAGCACATAACGTTTTCTTTTAAACAAAATGGGTGTTTTGTAAATATTTTTCCGTTTGGTTTTATCTAATTTGCTTTTCTCAGACCTTTGATTTTTTTATGTTGTCCAAATTATTAGGTTATATGTTTTATGAATGGCCTCGTAGGGCAAAAACGGCAGGCCACGGCAGCCGACAATGCCAAGATATTTTTGGGGATCCCACCTGACGCGTCCGGTCCACAGTTGTAACCACAGATTTATTAATTTAAATTTGTTGTTTCAAACTGCGTCCTGGAGGACCACGCAATCCCTGGCAACGCTAAGAGCAGGTGCTTCGTTCATCCTTCAATTTTTCAATCTCAATCTCAATCCTTCAATTCGCAATGCATTATTTTATTATTAATGCAAAAAGTCAAGTGTCAAAAAAGTAAAAGCAAAAGCAGTGGTGAGCGAACAAGTGGAAAAGTATAAATGTCAGTTTTTTGAAGTAGTTAAAAAAACTACAATTGGGAGTAAAAGCACTGAGAGTTACTTTTTACTACAAGACAGTTTGAACAGAAGACAGAAAAGAGCCCGTCATTTTCATCCACTTTTTAAACTGCCAGTTAACTTTTTTTAAAGTTAACTTTTTATGCTCCATCCTCGTCGTCATTGCTTTTAAAGAAGAGCTCGAGCTTTTTCATTTCAAACTTTGAGGCATATGCGTATTTAATTTCTGGAAGAACCTTACTTGATTAGAATTGAAATTTAGACATGATGAGCTTCATTCATTTGACGAGACTGAGACGGACAAATATATGTGATGTAAGCAAAAGACAAGGTTAAAGATGGAGAAATTATGTTTCCTACACATTTTTTGGAAAGTAAGAAACTTTCCTGCCCAATAAAATGAAATGAATGAAGCTCATCATGTCTTAATTTCTGACTGGATTTAGTGTGGCAATTTGAGGAGTCAGCACATATTTGCACAGAATAATACAAACCTCTCTCTCTCTCTCTTGCTTTTTTGAAACCAAAAGCGTTTTGTCGTCATTCTTCTTCATATAAAATAAAAAAGCCACCAATTCCTCCAATTATAGACAAACAACTTTACCCTTACAATACTCTGTTTTTTTATCAAATTAATTTGATAATTCATAAAATAAGTGCAAAACGTAAAATATGAGACGTTTCCTGGCAAAAATAAATGGGAGGTTTTAGACTCCACGTGGACCTGCAAAAGAGGGCCTTTCATTTGCTCATTAAGCTTAACGGGAGGCCCTTCATTAAGAGAGCAAATGGGAGTGAGGGTATCCTTCCTTCAAAATCTGTCTTCGGCTATACCAATTTTTATGACTTTTTATTGCCCTTCAACTTCGTTTTGGGATAGATCTCGTTGACAGACTCACAATCCGCATTGAGAGTCTGTCGCACAAACTACTACCTGCCTGCTTGCCCTAAGAACTTATGCAAGAAAAGATTCACTAATGGCCATGGATTTGGAATTGAAGACACATGCATGCAACGGGCAGGTACCTTTTTAGTCTAACCACGATTGCTGGCTGTTGCTGCTTCTGCTGCCTCCCTATTGTGGATTGGGATTCTTTGGATTTTCAATAATACATAATACGCAATATTGGATGGACAACGTGTGTATTAAGGTCAAATGGTAAGTAAGCCAAATTATACTCTCTCTGTCTTACCTCTGTTGTTAATGAACAACAGAATAATCCTCCAACCGTCAAACTATACTTAGCACAATATTTAATGATTACATTTTTGCATACAACTAAAAGCTCAACAGATCTTTTCTTTAAAAAAGCGTCGTCGGTTGGCAATATTATATGCTTCTTGAAGCAGAGAGAGAAAGACGCGATGATATGTGATTCGGAAGGGAAT
>JAQGCL010000425.1:0-14482 GCA_034699605.1 Isotomiella paraminor | reverse complement strand
CATTATTGGGCAAAGCGCGGAGCGTTTGAAAAGACCGATTCCTGCATAAGAAATAAATTAGTTGAGGTTAAGAAAATCAACTTCAAGTAGCATCTCAAATATATTTTTATTCATTTTGTAATGGTTCTAGTTAGAACTTCAGTTAGAACTAATGGTTCATTTGGTGTCTTCCTAACATTCGGTTGGAGAAGAAGAAAAGACCGTTACCTCAAATCCCTATAAAACTAAACAGCATGGTTTGGAGCCAAATCCCTCCGTTGTCTGATGCAGCGGAGCGCAAAGCTGAGTTGCTGTGCCTCCGCCAGATTCAACATGAAGGTTTTACGTTCGCCCCCAGAGGGGAGTTGGATACGATTGGGGGTGTTGTTGCGGAAAGGAGTGGTGATGGTATCATTCGTCTTAAGACAAAGTTGAATTTTGGAGAGGACTTGACTGCAGACTTCAAGTCCCCCATCCTTCTTCCCAAGAGACATCCGGTAGTGCAAGCACTCATCCGATACGTACATCTTCAATCAAACCATGCGGGTGTGGGGATCGTGGGCCAGATGCTCCGAGAAAAGTACTGGATCCTCCAGTCCAGGCGGTCAGTGAAGGAAGTTTTGGAAAAATGTGTCAGGTGCCTGCGTCATAAAGGGAAGAACTACAAGACTGAAGTCGCCTCCCTACCGCCGGACAGTGTGAAGACAGGCGCACCGTTCCAGACGACGGGCGTGGATCTTTTTGGTCCCCTGTACTTACGTAATGGAGGGAAGGTGTGGGTAGTGATTTTTACTTGCGAGGTGTACCGGTGTCTACTCTTAGACATGATAGACACCTTATCAGATTCATCAGTGACCAAGGCAGGCCTTATACCGTCTTTTCGGACCAAGGTTTCGGACCAAACTAACCTGGTGGGTTCCCCAAACTTGCTCAAATTGCTCGACTGGAAGGAGGTTCAAGACGGTAGTGCACAGATGCACATCCGTTGGGTCCTGAATCCACCTACCTCCGCCTGGTATGGAGGTTGGTGGGAGCGCCTGATTCGGTGTGTCAAAGACTGCCTAAAACGAGAGTTGGGAAAAGCAAGACTTGATCGGAATGAGTTACAGACTCTTCTCCGGTCGGTAGCAGCTACAATCAATGACCGCCCACTCACAGCGTTACCTGAGGACCCAGAGGACCTCAGACCTTTGACCCCTCGAATGTTCATGTCCCTCATTCCAAATGCGAAGTTGCAAGACTTTCCGGTGGTCAGTAAGAGACTCCTGTCAAGTGCCTTTTATCAGATGTAGAATATCAAGAAACTGCTTGATCATCGGTTTCTGAAGGAGTATTTGGGACAACTCGTTCACCATCATCATAATGACCCCAAGGTTCCCAAAGAGGGAGACCTGGTATTCGTGGGGGAAGGCGCTTGGGCAGGGTGGTTAAGGTGATCCCAGGACGAGACGGAAAAGTGAGTGACAGAGATGAGGACCCAGGCGGGGCTCCTCACTCGAGACGCGAAGCGACTCTATCCGTATCCGGAGGTCTCCGATCCGGATGAGATCCATCTTAACGTGACTCCTGTCCCAACAGCAGGAAAGGGCTCCGATGCCGAAGACGACACCATGGTGACACGAAGCGGACGGCCATTCAAGAAGCCAGCGTGTTATGGATCCTGGGTGTACGGCAAACAGTGAAGTGGATGTGTTGGGTGAATGTAAGCCGCCTTGGTTCCGTGGTTGCGGTATGGGGGACCAGGCTCAAGCTGTGATGAGCGGCTCGAGTTCGAATCCACCCTCTGCCAATTCCATTTTTTCCGAAGCTTAAACTGCTAATCCTACATGGCTCGGTGTCAGTACGGTGTAGGTCCGTCTCTCGCCCCAAATGATGGCTTAATTAGAGTGTCCTTGATTGCCTCTAGAGAAAACGTTGGCTCTTGACGTAATAATATAAACAAGCTGCAATAGCAGCAAGTCAAGTAAGACTCAAAACAAACAAACAAAACAATGTGTTAACTTTATTTTATTTTAGTAGAAAAATTTTGATAAGTTAAAATCATTCTTATTTTCGATTAGATTCGATTTCAAATTAGTTTCTTTTATTCGTCTCTCATAAAAGAAAAGAGGGAGAATGAAAGGTTTCAGTGTTTTGTTTCTGTATGTATTCCTCGTTCGGTTGGAGTCCAATCGACCGTGGTTCGAGGGGCTGGAGTCCAATCGACCGTGGTTTGAGGGGGTCATTGCCAACAGTTTGACTGTTGCCAGTGACCTATCCTGTCGCACCATGGTGACCTGGACCCCAACCGAATGTCATCACGACGATGACGACCTGCGAATATGTGGTTAATTTGTGAATTTGCAAATGTGGTTGTTCTCTATAAGAACCAGTTTGCTACAAGTGTTACGTAAGTATGAGTTGCGTAAATTGTTAGTTACATAAGTTGGCATTCCTACATCTGCTATCCAAAATGGCAAAAGGAGTGTATGTATGAATTAAGTCTTCAGCTATGACGTGGCAGTAAGAAGAAGGAGAGACTTCTGTTTTGGAACAGAAGAGAAGCAACTTTTAAGGAATTAATTATAAGTTAATCTTTTCCTAATAATAAAAATGTGTATGAATGATTAAAAATGGGCACATAAATAAACTGGGTTCTTTTATGGGAAGACAATGGACTTTTGCGATTTTTGCTGTTTTATCATAGCTATCACACCTCTTTAGAAAACGGTTTAAAGGGTTTCTTTTTACGACGGGTTTTCCGGCTCCTAACATCTATCCATCACGTTATGGATACGCTAGTCTCATCTGGTCTCATCCAGCAGATCCAGGATTGGGTTGTGGCATTTAATTATCTCTAGTTCCACTAGAAATACACACGTACACGTTAGGAAATTACACAGGTTTTAACACGAATATTTTTACATACAATAAGTAGGGCCAAAACCAAAATCCGGCAACGGACATTTCATTTCGAAATCTGGGTCCCCCAGATTTACGGAGTATTGTGGAGCTATATCATCATAAACCAAACGTTCATAATTTCCAAAACATAACTTGCAAGCAGCATACCTGAGGGGGTTATAGGATGCAGTCGATGCACTTCCTGTCGACATAAAGGGCACTTGGGTTGCTTGTCCCTACGCAACGCTTGCTCTGCAAAATATGAAATCGACATAATCTGTAAACAAGGTTGAACTCAGGCGGGTTCCATGGGACAGGGGGCGCGACCACAAGTGAAAGTGAAAATATGTTACCATGTTTGTATGCTTCATACCAACTTCTGGTAAGGCATGTCAGGTGGAATGGGTGCCTACAGTACACGTCAATCGATTTGTCATCTTCAATTTTTTTTATTCCCTCAGGACAATAAACTTGAGATTCAGTTTGTCTTGAAAAGGATTCCAGACAAATGCTACATTCAGTGTGATTCAGGACAATGCAATTGAATGCATTTGTGTCTTCCTCGTCGTCCGAGATGGTGATGACTTCCACTGCTTTTGGACGATTGATCGGAATTATCTGAACTTCTTCTTCGACGTCCATGCTTGTCTCGAGTTTCCTGGATATCCTAGATTCCTAACAATAAAAGGAAAACGCAGGGTCAGGTCAGTTTCAAATGTAGTGCATACAAGAGGCTTAATCAAAGCAGAGTTGAATTAGTGTTATCGAAAAATACTTAGATCGCCAGGAACAAGATGAGTCCAACATGACTAACTAAGTGAGAGGTGCACTCATGGTTCTGATTCAAAAGAATAGCATAACACAATTCCAGACCAAGGCCTTACCCTTTGTCGAAGAACGTGGACGTGAGGTGACAAAGCAGGTGAGTAGGCAAAGTAAGGATATTATCGATAGGGGAATGGAACAAGGGTATCCCATATCCTGGAGTCAGCACAAACAACTCCCTTTTTGTACTCTTCAGTGAACGCAGAAGGACCCTAAAAAAGAAAAATTAGACTAATAACGACATTAACTGCAGGCTGAGAGGGAGACAGCTTTTCAGAGAGTCAGCAGACTCATGATATGTGTTTTGGAAGTTTTATCTTAGTGGTGAAGAAAGCAAGGAGGAATATGTTTTTAATGAGTTGTATATGTGTTTTAGTGTGTGAGAGAAAGATTCTGTGTGCTACTGGGGTGATTAACTATGGTGGTTCCTTCCTAACTATGGTGGTAACAAATTGGCCAGAACAAACCTTTCGTCCTCAGTTGATGGAACGGAATCTTATAGTTTATTTTTTGACAGCACTACAGTATTGGCCTAAATGAGACGAGACTCACAATCATTCAAAAGATATTCTCTCCATGAAACTCACAGCGAGACTGGTGGCAGCAGCAGCTTCTCTCTGCTATACTATTCTTTTTTGTTTCGTTTTGTCCTTGTTTCAGTAGCAGATGCAGGAATGCCTGATCCTTGAACAACAACATCACTTTAAATGACGTGTCCTTTGGAACTCCGGTGTTTTGGAATCAACCCGAATGACGTCGATCATTTATACTCGAACCGAATGTAGAATGCATATCAAATGACCTCTCCTTTCCAGCTATGATGGATTGAAATAGAACCGAATGACGACGGTCATTTATACTCCAACCAAATGTAGCGTGGATTTCAAATGACTTGGCCTTTGGAACTATGATGGATTGGAATCCAGCCGAACAACGACGGTCAATTATATTCGAACCGAATGTAGAGTGCATTTCCAATGACGTGTGCTTTGGAACTATGATTAATTGGAATCCAGCCGAATGACGACGGTCATTTATACTCGAACCGTAGGTAGCAAGCATTTCAAATGACCTGGCCGTTCGAAATATTATGAGTTGAAATCCAACCCAATGACGACGGTCACTTGGACTCAAGTCGAATGTATAATGCATTTTAAATGACGTGTCCTCTGGAACTCTGGTGTTTTTTTAATCCAACCGAATGACGACGGTCGTTTATACTCGAACCGGATGTACAACTCCATATCAAATGACCTATCCTTTCGGTCTATGATGGATTGGAATCAAACCCAATGACGACGGTGAATTGGACTCTCACCGAATATGGAATACATTTTAATTGACCTGTCCTCCGAACTATGATGGATAGGAATCAAACCCAATGACGACGGTGAATTGGACTCTCACCGAACGTAGAATACATTGCAAATCACCTGTTATTCGAACTATGATGGATTGGTATCCAACCGAATGACGACGGTGAATTGGACTCAAACCGAATATAGAATACATTTCAAAAGACCTGTCCTTTCAAACTATGATGGATTGGAATCCAACGGAATGACGACGGTGAATTGAAGTCTCACCGAATATAGAATACCTTTTAATTGACCTGTCTTTCGAACTATGATGGATTGGAATCCAACCGAATGACGACGGTGAATTGAAGTCTCATCGAATATAGAATAAATTTTAATTGACCTGTCTTTCGAACTATGATGGATTGGAATCAAACCCAATGACGACGGTGAATTGGACTCTCATCCAAATATAGAATACATTTTAATTGACCTCTCTATTTGAACTACCATGGATTGAAATCCAACCGAATGACGACGGTGAATTGGACTCACACCGAACGTAGAATACATTTCAAATGACCTGTCGTTTCAAACTATGATGGATTGAAATCTAACCGAATGACGACGGTGAATTGGCCTCTCACCGAATATAGAATACATTTTACTTGACCTGCAATTTCGAACTATGATGGATTGAAATACAACCGAATGACCACGGTGAATTGGACTCTCACCGAATATAGAATACATTTTAATTGACCTGTCCTTTTGAACTATGATGGATTGAAATCCAACCGAATGACGACGGTGAATTGGAGTCTCACCGAATATGGAATACATTTTAATTGACCTGACCTCCGAACTATGATGGATTGGAATCAAACCCAATGACGACGGTGAATTGGACTCTCACCGAACGTAGAATACATTGCAAATCACCTGTTATTCGAACTATGATGGATTGGTATCCAACCGAATGACGACGGTGAATTGGACTCAAACCGAATATAGAGTACATTTCAAATGACGTGTCCTTTTGAACTATGATGGATTGGAATCCAACCGAATGACGACGGTCATTTATACTCTCACCGAATGTAGAATGTATTTCAAATGACCTGGCCTTACGAACTATGATAAATTGGAATCCAGCCGAATGACGACGGTCCCGATTGTAGCATGCATTTGAAATAACCTATCTTTGCGAACTACGATGGATTGCAAAGCATTTCAATTAATTGGCTGTCGCACAATATAAATTCTAAAAGAGTATATTTGAAGACCAGTTTTGGCACCGGTAATGTGACAAGCAGCAGTTCATAAAAAATACTCTTTGTCGAGACTTAACGTATAACAACACACCTTCTTCGTATTGTTGCAATAAAAACTTATCCTTGTTTCTTGGCTTCGAAAACATAATTGAGTTCGGTCTTCCCACCAGAAACCTTTTTTGGACTCTAATTCGCAAATCAAAATTGGTTATTGCGCGTTCGTTTTTTCGTTCGTTTGGCGCAGCATAACAGCAGCAGCTGTCCAGGAAAAAACGTTTGAAAGAGCGCCAGGTTTTTGTAGCTACGGTTGAATGAAGTCCAACCGAATGTGATAACGACAGATAATAACCTGGGATTTTTAACCAGCATCAAATGGTCTCCAATCGAATTTGACGAAGGCAGGAAATTAGCTTTTGTAATTACGGTGGAGTCGACTCCAACCGAATGTGAGAAACGGAGGAAATGACCCCGGTTTTTGTAACCACGGTCATATGGACTCCAACTGAATGTGATGACGACAGATTATGATCTACGATATTTAACCAGAATCCAATGGACTCTGGTTAAATATGGCAAAATTCTAACTTTGTGAATCCCTAAACACTAAGTTAGACCGGTTTAGCTATTGCAAGTAGCTAACCCAAGTACCTAAGGAATGCATAAAAAGAACTTTAGATACAATAAGGCAAGTAGTGATTTCCATCACGACAGCTTCACTTTTACATCTCTTCGGTCTCTTCGAGAAGCTTCGAGTCTTCGAAGAAGCTTATCAGTCCGGACAGGAGTGTTTTCAGGATAGTAAGATATACTCTTTCGGAGCACTAACGTTCAAATTTGGTAGCCCATTTGTGGAATCCGTATTTCATTTCGAACAATTTTTCTTTGTGACTTAAGAAAGCACCAAATCTCAAAGAAGAGAAGAAGAGAAATCTACACCTTTTTGTAAGTAAAATTGCTGCAATCAACCAAGGAGAAAAAGGAGGAAGGTAAAGTAAACCTACAATTTTCTTTCAAGCTTTTCTATTCATGGATCAAGGAAGACCAGGTTCATCTCAGGATAGAGAGTTCTTTTCCTCATAAAGAGCAGTACACATTCCAGAAATTGTTGAGTCCATCACTCGACGCAGTCTCCTAAATTGTAGGTCTAACAAGGCTAAAATTGAGCAAGTATGTGTAATTCGTTCATTAAACAGAGATTGCCATTATTACGCCACCAGAGACAATGACCATTTAGTGTTAGAGAGAAACATAGCGAGAGCTTTCGAAATTTTTGAAAGTACTTTTTGTTTTCCTTTGGACCAAATAGTAATAAATGTGTTGATTAACAATCACATAGAACTCATCAGAATTTTCTCTCAAATGATGCTCATGTTAGAAAGAGCATCATGCTATCTGACTAGGTTATGACTACATTTCACCGTGAGTGATACCAGGAGAATACGTATTTCCACCTTAGCAAAAGTAGAGGAATATGCGTGGTCAATAGAGACCCAATTTCTGAAATTGAGTAGATATACTTTCACCAGCGAAAGAGTCAAGTTTAGCAGACTTAGAGGCGATTTATAACACCATAAACAAAACTATTTTAGATTTCGGGGGAATTAGAGACATTTCACAATCATTCTGAATTAGTTTAAGTAGAAATTTATCCCACTTTAGCAGCACAAACTGTCGAAGGTTTGATAGATCATCATCTACCCTATTCAGTTAGGTCAAACAGCTATAGTAATGTCCGATTCCACGAATGCAATTTCTTATCAGCAAACACCGCCCATCTCAAGAATCTTGAGATTCAAACAGTGAAAGTAGATATGTCAGGCAGATAGTTTAGAAGCATTAACTATCGAATGTCCCTGCCTTATCGGTCACTTTTATTATGTTTATCCTCTCCTCCACAAAGTCTATATTTTGGGCGTAGACAGAATGACAACAACAATCTTTGATGGACACTTTCTTCCATCATTAAGAAAGTTAATTCTAAGAACGAATCGTTTAATAAATGGAGGCATAATAGCTCTTTCTCGTCTTTCCAAATTGCCTAGGCAAAGACGCTTCACCATTGCTGGTATTGCAGGTATAGCAGTAGGATATTTAGGTCATGAACTGTTCAATTATTTTGATGAGCCCTCTCACCCTCATCTTTTTAATGCAAAGAAAATGTACACCCAGTTTAGTGACGGAATCCAAGTAACTCAAATGGATGTGTCTCGTTTAGCCCATGACATGGAAATCAAGGCACTGTAATGCACATAAAAGGCGTATCAGACAGTGTCATCAAACAAAAATTCTTTTGGGGACAAGTTTATATCCAATGTCATATCAATTTAGCCAATGTCCCAGAAAAATGTAATGTCTGTCTCTTGTACTAAAACGTGCTAAAGAGTGAGTCAGCAACACTCTGTTTTGTCTTTAGTAAACCAAAATTATGGAAATTAGCGTCGTACCCGCTAAGGATGGCGTTCCAGGAATGACGAACCGGGCCTCCTGCGACGAACATGGTGCTATTTCTGAACACATTTTAGAATACCAACCGGTACGTGAGCTGTTTTGTTCGGTATAAAAAGTATATCCATTTCTTACCCAGCTGCTAAGCAAGATAGTGTCATACGTCCAGAGTCCACCGCTACCATGCCATCAGCTATACCTCAGGCTCCGTCTAGTTTCGTCCCATTTCAACACAGCAATTCTGGACCACCGGGGAAAGAACAAACGCAGTTACCCCTTGAAACTTCGACTGTCAATGGACATGGATGAATGCAAGATTACGAACATGGACCGGCGTTTGTGCCGAGATGTCTGTATCGATTTCGACAAATGGTTATGCTGTTTAGATTCAGCCTGTGGCTGTGGAACCCATTTGTCTTTCGTTTTCACCACTCTTCTCCAAAAGTATGGCTCAATCATACAAATATTAAGGATTGGGTGTGTGACGGCGAGGCTTCTAGGGGCGGTCATTACCACAATTAACGCAGAATGTTGCAACATTCAAATGCTATTTGTCTCCATACAGCAGGAGGCTTCTGATAAAATCATCGAATGGAATGAGCGCTTCGAAAAACAGCTGGACAAATTGGAGGCTCTAGAACTTCATTCCAAACATCAAATTAACTCGACGATGGGGAAACATTTTGCCAAAGTCATGACCACCTTCATCGGCGTTACACCCAACTTACAGGAGTTAACAATTGACGGGGACATAGATTTGGACGTGGAAGTTAATAAAGTGCCGCGGCTCAAATACTTGAAGGCCAAACGTTTTCAATATGATATGGTGGAATCTGCAAGGGTACGGCCATGTATATGGAAAGGAGTCCGAGTTATGATGATTTGAAACAAAAATTGTAGGTACTGTTTCGCATAGTAAATGCCGTGGCTAATACGTTGGAAGAGTTGATACTCTGTCATCGAACAAGAATCACGGGAGTGGGGGGCACAGTGATTCAAGAACCCAGTCAACCGCTTCAACCCCTTCCTTGTATGAAAAAAGTCACGCTCACCATTTTGAATGAAGATTCTCTAGCCATTGCTTTATGGCATCGGGTTCTCGATGGCGGAGCCGTGGGTGTAGAAATCTTGAATGTACACTCCCATGACTGGTTCCGATACGGGCACTTTTGGACTCCGTTTTTCATAAGGCCGCCAAAACCAGTGACATCGTTAAAGGCACTAATCCTACACGATAATGTTTACCATTCATCTACTCAAACCGAAAGGCTGGAAAGATTGAATCGTGCGTTTCCCAGCCTCAAGCGCATCTCATATCCATTACATTTGTCGCGTAATCGTGGAAGTTTAATAGGCAGGCAGATACTTGAAGAAGTGCTGCGTTCTTTTGGCCGATGGGAGACTGGCCTCAAAGATGTCCAAATCGCCATATATTTTGCCTCTACTATACACGATGTAGCTATAGCCTTGGAAAACGTGGGTGTAGACTTCTTCAATAACGGTAATTGGTTGCAAATTGGATAACAGGCTGAAATAAATTGCATTTTTTCGTCCTTTCCTGCAGGATTAGAAAGTTTAGGTTTTTCACAGGTAGGGTGGACACGGGAAGAACAATCGATGACCCCTGAACAGTACGATCGATTGACACGAACTCTGCTTTGGACGCGAAATATGAGATGCATTTCATTTCGCCAATTCAATGTATAAATCATATTTACCGAAGAGCGGATGCGGATGTGTTTGAAACATATGTTGTTATGTGGTTAGGTTGCAACTGCTTTGGTCCGTCGACTGGAAGACTTTGCCTCAAGAAACTGCCTGCCAGTCACTTTTTCGAGTCTGAGATGACCAAGTCAATCTGGGCTTTCCGTGCTGCGCAATTCAAGCAATGGGTTTAATGTGAGATGCAGCCCGATTCCAAATTTCACGTTCACTTTGTGGTTCTCCCCAATTAAAGCAAGGTGTGTCCGTTCAAAAAACAATTTTAATGCCTTCTATTGGATTAGGTTTTCCAAATTTGTATTTTTCAAAGTGTTCTATAAATTTGCAAACACATCGTAAACTACCCTTGTGGCATCCGACTTGAGGCATTAAATGAACAACGAAAAAACTTACGCTAATTATGAGGCCTTAGAACACTAATGTTTGTGACTTCGATGAACGTATCGTATAAAACATATGTAAGGAACATTACGGAAAGTGATAGAACAATAAATATTGGTTAGCAAGGGGGATTCCATGGGAATAAAACCACCCTGTAAAGGTCTGACAAGTTACAAATGTGAGCTTAAAACACATGGTCTTGGAATCCGGTGTAGCTTGAAAGAACAACTCACACGCCTAATGATCTTCAACGGAGATTATTAACCTTTCCTCGACCTGCTCAGCATCAGTATGAGTATATTGGTAGGCTTGTGTTTTAAAATTGAAATTGACACCTTTGGCTTGTGTGTCTTTGGACGTTCAAGATTGTTGAATAACTCCAAACTCTATACAGTCGGCCACACTTCGGGTGTGACTGATCCACAGAGCTGTGAAATTAGAATGATTTGTTGTTGCTCTGTCGTAACTGGCATAATTGGAGATTTAGTCCACATCTGCAAAAACGTTTTAAACTCTCATTACTTGTAGTAATGGAAAAACAATTTTTGTTGTAGAAGAAACCCCAACGAAATCCAAAATACAAAAGGTATGAAATACCTAAAAAGTTATATCAGAACGGAGGAATGGGTACCTCCGACCGAACATTGTAAGCCACGGACACGTAATAACCAAGCTGTTCAAGCACAGTTCCCATGTAGTTGAAATCTATATTTGATCCATTCCTTTCATCTTCACCATGGCCCATGAATTCATTATTGATGATGAGGGCCCTTCCCCTTGGACGTTGCTTGCATTGGTAGTACTAAACAGGGAAGGAAAGTGACATTACGTTGGATTCTACAAATCTCCATGTAACCAAAGGGACAATCTTCCCACGTAAAGATAGACAGCATCAAATAATGAAAAACGCTTCGTTTCAAACCTCCTGATTCTGCATTGTTCCTTCAGCATCTGTTGGTAGGTGGATTTTAATATCATGTTTAGGGGATCCTGTCTTTCTTCCCCAATGGGTTTGAAAGGGACAAGGGGACAACTGTTTTCTAAGGCCAATGTCACCTGCCCTCCATAGTTTCCGTCCACCACATCTAAGTTTGACAAACCCCCCAACGATAACCTAATAAATTCCCAATATATGCATTTTTATTATTAGATGTTTACGATAATGGGTCAAAGCTCTAGAACTTTTTACATCAGTCCACTCAATGGAGTCAAGGGCCTTAAAAACAACCCCAAAGGTAGCTTTAGAGCCTTCCTTCGAAATCCATCTGTTCAGTGCCTCCTGGTACAAGTCATTCCATTCCATCTTCCCCATGATTGCCAGTAGTGGATTTGGCTGATTCTCCGGTAGCCCCAATGCGCCAAAAAATTTCGCATGGTACCTCATTGCATCAGCTGGGGTTTTGTTGAATAGACTCGCCATCTGATGCACGCGTCTCGCAGTGACTATACCGTAAGAGACAAAGGAAGTGTGTAAGAATGTTGAGCTATAGAAATTATTGTTCCTTATGCTCATGCTCTGATCAACGGCTCAACTTAACTCAAAAAATTAAGGAAGATTTAGACAATGATATGATTTGCATTCTTGTGGCTTTAGACTTTAGGAAAGCGTTCGATAAGGTAGACACCGTGAGATACTGCTAAACAAACTAGAAGAATGGTATGGCATAGATCCTAAATTCTTTAAAAGCTTATTGTCTAGTCGTGGACAGTTTGTTTCTTGCATCTGCCATGATGGAAGTGTCCAATCAGACATTAAATTTACTGATCTAGGCGTGCCCCAGGGTAGCTGACTCTCTTGTCTTCTTTTCATTCTAATGATAAATGATTTGCCCCTCTGTCTAAAGCACTGCCTAGCCATTACTACTTTAATAATCTCAAAGTCAGATGAAGAAAGCAACTCTTATTGAAAAATAGTCATTGATTGGAAATGAGAATGCATGAGGCGTAAGGCAGCATCAATAAGAAGGCAAACAAGTTAAGAAGAGTTTTTAAGTTTTTCATGCCACAATTGAGGCATGTGGCATTAAGAGTGTGGGTGGATAATGTGGAAATGCATGGAGAGGATTGGCACATGATGCGTTGTGGGATAGGATGCGACGGAGAAGAAGAGGAACAAGTCCAGCACACCGCTTTCTTATGGACAGAAACGTTTTTATGTCCCATACGTCAAGGGATTGACATATGTCTTATCCCATTTGCCTAGTTCTTTATTGTGTACCTGCGGACCCTTCGACAAGTTTGCAGGGAAATTGATGGTCCACAGCCAAAGAAAAGCTGTTCGCAAGGCCATGAAATGGAAAAGTGAAGGACAAATGGAAGAAGCAAAGAGTTGCTTAATAAGCAAAGGGAGTTACGAATGTCGTCAAATCATCATTAGTCCCTTACCGCAATCCCAGCGGCGAGAGGCATCATTGGTGTACAAACTTGCAACAACCGTTGGGCCAGTATAACCGCCTTATCTGCTTTTGTCATGGTCGGTTCCTCTGTTTTGTGTAAAGAGCGGGAAACAGATATCGTCAAAGTTGTAACCAACAAATCTTACCTGACTTTAAGAGCCAGCCTTCATATTCTACCAACGTATTGAGAAAGGCATCGTGCCTTATTCCAAACACCTCGAGGCGGAACAATATCCCAACCAACCAAAAGGAGAGAAGTGAGACTCCAACAACAATTTCTTCAAGCGACCTACCTTTGACAGCAGTAATGGATCGGAATCCGAGTAGGCAGTATATGCCTTGTAGGAACAAGACAAACCGGCAGATTTTTTGCCTTTTGCCGTTAAACTGAATCCAGCCGCCATCCCATTCATACGGAACGCCAATGACAAAACTGTTCAATTTCAAGGATAGGTTCAAACTGTCATTTGACACAAGGAGTAGTCGAGGGTGCATCATTGCTACATACAGAATGTACAATGAATAGAACTGGGGCACTGGGAATAACAAACTGTGATGGAATTGGGTTAATTAATTGGATTGCAATGACGGGAAGTGATCCGATTCCTTCCCGAGATAAGTAGTAGCACTCCAAAATTTTAAATTGGGTTAATTAATGGGTTTGCAATCGCTGGAGTAGATCAGATTCCTTCAGCACTCCGAAATATGGATTCAATCTAGATAAAGTTGTTCGTTTTGTTGTTGGTGACGGAAACGTCGATAATCAAAATGTCTCCATAATGACCAAAAGCCCAGGGATTACGAATGATAGGCTCCAGTAGTATAGCCTATTGATACTGGCAAGGCCCAACTTCGTTACGGTGACCAATCTAATTAGTTATTAATACATTACTCCATGGGATCCAACGGACTCAAACCCAAAACTTAAACGCAGGATGATGAGGGAAAGTGGTTGTGGTGGGAAGATTTCCCTTCTCCCTCTTTGGAAGTGGGGGCGGAAGAAGACAGCCCTGGTCCTTAGAGAGGAATGGAGTTGGTGGTGGGAAAATTATCCTCCTCTGTGTTTGAAGTGTGGGGGTGGAAGAAGACAGCTTTGGACCCCAGGGAAGAAGGATGAAGGCCGCAAGGCAATGTAAACAAATAATCCTTTATGTAAAAGAAGTATGAAGCTATCTCCAGAAGGAATGGAGTTGTTTGAATAGGAGAGGTTTTGTTTCAGCAGCAGGAGGAAGACAAAGAGAGAAGATCGTAGGAAGCAGTTTGAGTTATGCCGGTCGGG
>JAQGCL010000424.1:0-14496 GCA_034699605.1 Isotomiella paraminor | reverse complement strand
GTGAATAAAAGCCCGTTTCTGACTTGAGTAGAAAAAGGGAAGTTGCCACATCCAGCTATGCGTACGTTCCATTAACTGCAAAGATTCGCAAAGTGCTTCATCCATGGTTCGATGTGTTGGAAGGGGTCTCAATGATACGCCACTCTGACAGAGCGCAATACTTGTGACCCTTTTATAACAGAGTTTATGTCAAGTAGAACTTTTCTAACTTCAACCCACTGCGCCGCCAGAATAATTCATGGAATATCGTTCTGCGCAACATTCTCAAATGTATTTTCTCAAAAATGTAATTTCCATAATTGATGAAATCGACGTTTCCAACTGACTTACAGACGTCGCTATGTACATAAACATTCGTAACTTCCAAGTAATAAGAAGCTTTGAAACACACTACATTGGGATCGATCAATGGCTAACCGATTTGGCTCACAATTGTTCGCCCTAGTTGCAAAATATTCAGTAGTTCTTGTGGTAGGGTTTACTTTATGGATCCTCTTTTCAAGAAGGCAAGGGCCGTAGGAAATTATCGAGCTTCTGCAATGACAACGGCAAAACAAACCTCGAAACACGCTGCTTCTTAAGTTTATGGTTCCAACCGATTAAGAGAACCCACGTTCCATTGATTAATAAACACTTGGAGTTATGGCGTTTATATGTGTCTATACAATGATCCATTAAACTCAAACTTTTATTTTTCAGCGGACATGCAAAAAGGGTACTAGCATTTTGTAATTTTAAACGACTTGACTGGCCTTAGTCCCAACGCTCTTGTGGACTCACAATCATAGCCGAATACTTCTTGCCCTTTTCCAACGCAGTCCGCTTCGCCGTACAACTCAACGCAATTCCCATTCGGTTGGACAGCAAGCTCCCACTTTGAGTAGGAATGTTCCAGGTTGTCACACTGCCCTTGCCGTATGTAGATAGTGATTGCAATTTCAGTAGTTCCTCCCCAGTAGGGTATCGGGCCCCAGCCGCAATTTTCATATCGATAAAAGGACACGCCGGATGAAAAACCGTGCCACCGAGGTGATGCTGCGGAATCGTCTGTATTGTTAGTCCCCACTAGAGACCCTCGCGACATTATCAAATGTCTGGGGGCAATGGACGAAGTTGTGGCCGCCGCGGATACAATTAGAAGTATTGTTGCCAACAAGGTTGTCATGACTGCAGGTTTTTTTAAAACTTGTGATGAACCCCAAAGGAGGCCAAACAGTTATATACTGCAGACGGTTCCGCAAATATGTGATTTTCCGAAGCTAGGCAACGCTTTTGTGCAACAATAGCTCGAGGAGATCCATCGTCGTCTTCGCTTTCGACGGTATTTATGCAGTTGGCATATGCGACCCAGTTATTTAGGTTCAACGTAGTTATGCTACGCCGTCTATGTATTTGCGATATCTGCATCCTCAACGTTTTTTGATTGAATAATCCAAATAAACGTCTGTGTCTCGGGAGTCTGGGTGACATAATTCAACACTGCGGTTTGCAATTCAACACAAATAATGGTAGAGTGGGATAGGTTTGGCTTGGTTTCGTTACGTCTGGACAATTACAAGACGGGTTTGGAATTTCAATGTGTAGATTATTCCGAACACCCCGAAGAACATAGGCCCACGAAATCAACTCTTTCCACATGGTACTTTATATTGTATTGTATATATCATATTACGTGTATTGTACAGCTCGATCCGGCCAAGTGAACAACCAATCCTCGGATCGTCAATACATTTTGATTACACTAAATAAGCATATGCGTCCCCCCATTACTTTTTCCAAAATGACAGGACCTGAGAGTAGCATTGTAATCGCATAGTCTATAATCAATTTATAGTAACTAAAACAAACAGCGCTCTGATGGCAATAAAAATGAGAAAATCCATTATCCCTGCATAAATGCGCAGTGGATGTACCGTTCTGACCAGCCTAACCAGATAACGTCGACCGACTCCTTCACCTTGTGAACGATAGTTCTTCTGTGCCTCAAGTCCAACTCATGTGACTTGTCGAATACGTCGGTTCCTAATGGAAAAAGAGTCACCACAATGAGAGCGATTAGGATGAGCAGACATAAACAAGCAATCCAAAGCGGCCGTGAAACAGCATGTCTTAGTTTGATGAGAATGCAGATCCCAACAACTTCTAACGTAAACCCAATAGCTTCCAGACAAAACGCCGATGTCGATATTGAAGAGTCGTAAATGTTCAACAATATCTCCAACTGGGCATACTTTAGCCTTTCCTTGTTGGCATGGCCTGAACTCAACATTTTGACTCTAGCCGTCACAGATTCTAAAACTTGAAGGGCAAGGGTGACCCCGGGCGTAACTGTCATGCTGCTGAATGTGGCGCAGATCTGGGCTAGTGGAAAGAATTGGCAGAAATGGGCGAGCCAAATGACAGGTGTGAAGGAGTCTTGGAACAGAATGTGTTTTCACACGGCAGCTACAGGGTCTACCCAGGAGTACGAATAGGACCATCAACAGAAACAGATAAGATGCAAATAGCCATATGGTGGTGCGCATGAAATAGTCGACTATGGACCCCCTTTTCTGTCTGTTGCGCACGACATTTATGAATTTGAAAAACAATTTGCATAACTGCAACTCCCATGTATGGAATTACCTGATTCGCAATTCATTCTGCACCGGGCAAACCAGCAACTCCAAGTTGTAGTTTTTCACCCAAAAACACGGATACCGTCTCCATCAAGATACAAAACAGACAATTTGCTGAAACAAGAACAGAGAATTCAAAAACGCTTAGGGGAATTGGGTATCTCAACCTTATCTCAGTCCACAGTAGAGGAAAAAGAATGAAGCACCCAAGCGGAAGTACTGGAATTGACACAAAGACAACTAATGCCCAGGGTACCAATTCCACTGTCAGCTTGCGGTAAATGAAGGCCCGTTTCTGACTTGATTAGAAAACAGGAAGGGACCACATCCAACTGTGTGTTCGTTCCAACAACCGCAGAGATTCGCAACGAGCTTCATCCATGTTTAGCTCTGTTTCAAAGGTTCTCAAATATTCACAGCCTTGAATGAACGGAGCAGCACTGACCGTCGTATAATACCGTCTACTCCCAGCCTGTTGCCTGTAACTTATAGCGTTATGGATTATATCAGATCAATAGCTTGTGACACTGTAGAATATTACGGAGTTTCTTCAAAATCTAATTTTCATAATTGACTTATTTTTCTAGTAAGATACCGAAGCCTACACTTACAAAAGTATATCGAACCCATAGGCTAAAACAGTGTTACAGTTATGTAGTTTAGAAGCTATCAATATTGAGCTGGCCTGACCCATACGTGCATACGTACATCGTAAAATGCTGCGTTAAAATTCTCAGTTGCTTGCAAAAAAGCGGTTTATAATTGTAAACAAACTATGGATGTTTGAAGCGGCAAAGCAAGGCCCACGTTTGACATGCCAAGTTTGCGTGGAAACCAACCAAAAGACATACAACAATCCAAACCGATTGCACACACAAATTTAGGATGCTAATGCAGCTTTGTTTTTGATCTATGTATGAGTAAGAAAAAACATTAATGGAAACTCTGGGAGTACTATCAAAGGCCGAACAATTTTAATCTGGGGCCTTTTTCAGTATGGCGTTGAATCCGAACTTCTTAGCATGCCCCGGCGACATCGAAACTCGATTAATCAAACACAACCTCGACGAATTTTAGATGAGCTAAGATGTTCACCAATCAATGCAGAAGGGTTCATCTGTAAAGGTAATTGTTGAAGTGTCTACATTTCTTAAAATCTAGATTGCTCGATGCAGGGTACCCAGGAGGTCCCTTACTTTGCGGGGAAAGGGAGCAAAAATTATGTGGAATCAATATGTTTGGGTATGGAAACGTAGGTGGTAAACAGAATCCTGCAATGTCCACGGAGCTGATGTTCTACCGAAATTGGATCCAAGAAAAACTCGATTGTGCTTGTAGCAGTGCGGACATACTCAGGCTCAACAGCTGACTCCAAGTTGATGAACGTTTTGACGTACATTTTCGACGTGGGTTACATAACCGGGAGCCCAGATGGTGTTCGTGTCAGTCACATTCTTGGAATCAATGGGAACTTTCCAGGTCCCACAATCCATGCTCTTCCAGGTGATATTGTTGAAGTCTCTGTCAACAACAAGATTCAGGATAATCAGACCACTACGATCCACTGGCATGGAATTACCCAAGCCACCACACCTTTCGAAGATGGCCCAGCATACGTCTCACAATAGTTCGCCGCGAGCTTTTGAGTCGGCCAGATGTCTGCCCAACTTTTGCTCTCCCCGTATTTTTGGGGGATGACCTGTGGGAGTGGTACCTTTGGAGACAACGGTGAAGTTTAGTGGGGGTGGACTCTGCGGTGCTGGTGGGTGACTGGGTGTGGACGTAGGAGACCCAACAGCACGATTTCGACCATTTAAGTGTCTTTGCACAAGACCATATGGACAAATTCGGGGTGGGATGGTGTACACTGTGGGCTCCCTCTCCTACCCGGCACCTCACTGACCTGGACTCTTGGCTGCACCTGAGGACTAGAGGGAAGGGCGTGGTTGGTGATGGAGGGGCCACTGCCGGAGTGTGGAGAGGGACTCGAGGGTGTGGCCCCATTATCGCTTCTCTCCAGCTGGAGAGTTGGGGACTGCCGTTGGGTATTCTCACACATCTCCGGGGAACGTGGCCCCCTTTATCCACACACTGACCCGTCCTCTGGCCTTCGGCGTGGCGGTCAGGAGGGAAGGGGGTGACGATGTGGGAGTGGGAGTGGTGGGGCCTCGTGAAATACCTCATACCGAAATGGGTGGTACTGGATGGAAATGGGGGTGGGACTTGGAGTGGACCGCTGCCTGAGAGGGGGGAGGAGCTGCTCTGACAAACCGTCAGGGAACTTTCTCTCCCCTTGGGGGAACGTGGTCCTACTGAGTACCACTACCCAAACCAAGCCAGATGGCAACTACCTAACTAAGACCTGCAAAGGTCAAAGACCTAAGACCTGCAAAGGTAAAAAATCTCCCCTCATCCAGGGTCACTCCTTCTGGAGTGGCTGTGGGGTCGTGAGATTACAAAGTAAGCGGCGAGCATGTTCTGGGAGTATCTGCAATAGGTCCAATTGGTGCCTCGTCAGAGTACTGGCGGGTCCCTCAATGACCTGTCCAGTACCTCCCATAAAACACACACACATACGTCTCACAATGCCCCATCGTAGCAGGAAGCATTCAAGTGTACCGATTCCCCGCTCAATACACTGGCACCTATTGGTAAACACTTGAACGTTTATTTGTCGGTTGACTGACAACAACGCTTGACAATTGTAGGTACCACTCACACGTTGGAAGTCAGTATACCGAAGGGATTGCAACGGTGTGGAAAGGGTAGGGAGGGATTGGCAAGGGCTGGGCTAATCCGGGTGGAATTACTGATGTGCTCTTCACCTGTCCGCACGTCACACATGAGCGAATGTATTGATGGACGTCTCGTTTCATTCCAGGCCAGTCGAAGTATCTTTGTAGGCGTTTGAGCGTCTTGTGGATACCCCTATGAGCTCCGAAAATGTCAGTGTGATACAGATAGAGTAGCTTAGGGATCAGGGAACTGGGGAGGTTAATTTGGAGCTGGTCAGATCTTGGATTACGGATATACAGCAGGCCGTTGTACATTGTGTGGAACGGGTAGTGAGTGGTTTTTCCTTTGTGTTCCAAGGCCAGGATGATAGGTTTCAATTTAGGATCCTCCTTCTGTAATTGTTGTAGCTCGTGTTTGAAATCTTGGTGTTCGATGGTTAGGATTTCCACGGATTCAGAAAGGTCTGGAGCGGAGGAGGGTGAGCGAATCCTGGACAGGCAATCGGCTGGATGGGCATTGCCTTTTGAGTAGACGATCTTGATGTCAAAATAGCTGAGACGGATGACCCAACGAGCTAGTCGTCCTGTAGGGTATTTCATTGTGAGGAGGGAACACAAGGCGTGATGATCCGTGACGACGGTGGTGTGAGTTCCAAACGTGTAGCATTTGAAGTGTTCCAGGCCCAAGACTATGGCGAAACATTCACGTTCAGTCGTACTGTAATTTTGCTCGGCCGGTTTGGGAGAGAGGGAGGCGTAGGCGATCACTTGGGGGAGGTTGTCCGGTCTGCGCTGCATTAGAATAGCTCCCATGGCAAAGGCTGAAGCGTCTGTCGATAGTTCCAAAGGGAGAGATGGGTTGTAGTGCGCCAACACAGGTGCTGTTGTTAGTAGGGTTTTTAGCTGTTGGAAGGCCGCTTGGCAGTCCTGTGTCCAGATGAATGGACTGTCCTTGTTGGTCAGCTGATGGAGGGGACGGGAAAGGGAACCATAATTAGGGCAGAACTTACGGTAGAATGAAGTGAGGCCTAGGAAAGATCGGACTTCTGTCAAAGTTGTTGGTTGGTGGAAGTTGACAATAGCCTTAATTTTGTCGGGGTCAGTGTGGATGCCTGCTCCGGACACCACGTATCCTAGCAACTTCATTTGTGTTTGGGCAAACGAGCATTTCTCCGGACGAAGGGTGATGTTGTGTAGCTGCAAGCGTTGAAAGAAGGCTGACAGATGTTGCGAATGCGAGGTCCAGTCCTTCGAGTATACGAGAAAATCGTCCACGTAGTTAAAGAGAAAGGCTAGGGCTGCTGGATACAGTAGGTCATTGAAGAGCTGCTGCATGAATCGGATGAAGTACTGTGGTGAGAGTTTGAAGCCTTGAGGACAGAAACGCCATTGGTAGTGGCCGTTTTCGGTGACAAAAGCAGTATAGGGCTTATCTTCGTCGTGGATTTTCACATTCCAGAATCCGTCAGGGAGATCGAATTTGGACATATACTGCACGTCCTTGAGAACCTCAAAAAGTTGGTCGATGGTAGTGTAGGGAAATGGGTCGCTGTAGACCATGGCATTTAAGACGTCATGGGCTATTAAATTGTTCTTAAGCAAGAACGTGGGATGAAATTCGAAATTTGCTGTTGTTGGCAATGCTTGGTCGGTCATGTACTGTAATGGTAGAGTACATGGTGGCGTTTGTTTGGGGGGGCATGGTGATTGGGTCTGAAAGGGTAACTTTGATGGGGAGATTAGGGTTATGTGCAGGAGGCTGATAGCTTGGCAGGTCAGTGTGCAGTGTGTACATTGTGATTGCCTCATCGAGTGATTGCACAAAAGGGATAGTTAGAGAGTGAATGGTTATGGTTGAGTTAATGTAGTTGATTATAGGGGGAAGTGGACCGCGCAATACATCGTTTCCAATTAGTACGGGTGTGCGATGGCTGAGCTCAGGCCGATACGCACAGTTAATCCTGATGGTTTGATGTGGAAAATGGAAAGTTAAAGTAGTAAAGTAGTAAAGTCTGACAGGGTGGATGACCCAGTAATTCCTTTGATAGGAATAGCGTGTGGGATGCCTTTGATGGGGGAATTTTTGATGTTGGTGAGGGAAATTTCTGCGCCGGTGTCGATGATCGTAAGAGTGGGGGTGTTGTTGATTTGGAGTATGACAAAGAGTTGTAGATTTGGAACTATTGGAAACTCTGTTGCCATGAGGGAGTTTGTTGTTATTGGCGGCGATGAGGACATTCTCGGGAGAAATGTCCGGGCTGGAAGCAACTGAGGCACAATGCTTCTCCTGTATTCGGGTCTCGGATAGCTGCGATCGGTATAGTTGTTCTGAGAGGGGGTTGATTTCTAGGCTGGCTTGAAAATGCGTTGCTACGCGGTTGTGTCTGAAATTGTTGGGTTCTGTTTTGCTGGTCTGGTCGTCTTTGACCGTTGTAACGGGACTCTGAAGTCCAAGCTCTATTGGTAGATGGGTTGTCTGAACGTGCCCCACCCCAGCGTTCTCTGTCTCTGTTGTCTCTGTTGTCTCTGTTTGGTCGCTGGAAATCGCTGTTTCCACGTTGCGACCCTCGTGATGCTCTGTAAGTTCCTCTTGTTGGTGCTGCATCAAAGTAAAAGTTGTGAACGGTTCTTTGGTATCCGTTTCTCCCTGTTGAAGGGCCACCTGAAGAGGCGGAGGCGTTGGTGCTAGTCGGGTTAGCGCTTTTTTGAAAAGTCCTGTGATTTCTGGGACGGTATGGAGCATGCTCTTGCTGCTTTGAAGGGGGAACAGTAACCACGTCACATTCCGCCGGAGGCAGGTGTGGGGCCCTCGTAGATTGCTGTTCGTCTTTAAGCAGGAGGTTTGCAACCTTCACACACAAGTCCGTTTGTAGGGAATTGATAGCCGGGGAAAGCCTTTTGATTGACTGAAACTTCTTATACTGTATCAAATGTCGCAAAACGAAACTCTTGGGGGGTCTTTGGACTTGTGCTGTAGATTTGCCAGGAAAGCTCTTCTGGCAGTCCTGCGAGGAGATAACCGATCCTTCGGTTGTCCGACATCCTGGCATCCAACTTTTGCATGATCGTCATGCATTTATAGTAGTAGGCTTCTGCTGTGGAGTCCTCTGTGAATTTCAATCTCCTTAATTTTGCTTCTAAAACCTCAGGGGTTTCTCTTGACTCGAACGCCTTACGAAGGGCAGTCTGGACATCCTGCCAATTCAATTGTACTCTTTCGAGAGTAGTATTCTCCTCTAGGGCTACCTGTTGTTTATATGTTTTGAACCAATCCAAAGGGGCGTCGCGAATGTGCAGAGGAAGATTTAGAATGTAGCGTGCCTCCGTCCAACCATTTTGCATTCCAATTGCGGGATAATTTTGCAAGAAATCGGAGACTGGGGTAGTTCCACTCCATTTTGTTTCTGATGATGGGGGTATATAGAAGGATACCAAATTTTGAATGGCTCCTGCCGGGAGTGCGTTGTCGGGCATGTCGAAGGGGGTGGTGGGAGTGCCGGAGTAGGAGGAGCGTGTTGATAATGAAGAAGAAGAGGAGGCGAGGGGGGAGATGACAGGGAAAGTTGCTACAGGTACAACCTGAAGTGTGAGCTCATTAATTGAAACGAGGTTAAAATCCTCGAGCGAATAGTTTTGAGGAATGTGAATTTTGGTGATGGGGATGTCGTGGTAGGCGTAGGGGTTGAGGACGTTGCGTGTCGGATGTAATGCTAGGTGGTCTTGAGATGTCGTAGGCTCCCAATATTTAGCTGACGGGTGCCACACCCAGCGGATGGTATTTACGTCGATCGGAAGTGGGCTCAGCAATAGAGTACGTTGGGCGCCAGTTGAAAGGTTCCTTCCTGGGGGTGTGGTTGAGGAAAGAAAAGACACAACAAAGTTGACGTAGGCTATTTCAACTCGAGCCAAAGACTGACTCGAGGCGGACGTCTCGCGTCCTTTTATTAATGATCTGGGCCAGTGATTTAACAGAGAGAGAGTAAGAGTTAAAGCTAATTGTGTAACATCACGCTATGTTTGTTATACAAGGCAATTGTGTAATGTTACGCTAGGTTGGTGCAATGAATCAATTATCATTAATTGGGAATTAATGGACCTTTCACTACTTTGACACCGAGTTTAACATTACACTCCAGGAATGATATCACAAGAGTGCTCACGACTATGACGTAATGCAATCACCGTATAAGTACTTCTTTCAAACCCCGGGAATGGCATCTTTCTCCAGGCAGTCATGGTGCCCCACCTTTTCCGAACTCAGGGCTTATGAACGGCGTGGGAAGGTTCGACTGCCGGCATACCAGCCTGCCTTGCGACACGCGGGAGCAAAAGTATCCCGTCTTCAGTCTGAGACGCAGTGAATCCTTATTTACGGAATAGACAGGTGCAATTAAACTTTTCCATTCTATTTCTGAGATGTCGGTTCTTCGAACTACATTTTGAAGATTCGTAGAATTTATTGTGGATCCATTCAAGAATTTATTATTGGTTGGCCTCAATAGCATTGTTATAATCCATAATACATTAGTACAGCTCTATGTACTCAAACGTCAGGCACCGTGAGTCGGAGTCATCGTATGCAGAGAATGAAGCATAAACATCTATTATCAAGAAAAGGAAAGTCTCAAAAACAATAAAGTTAGGCTATGTCACAACCACGTATCAATTCCATGATGTTATTTAATTGGTTTTAAACCGGTCACTTCCCAAAGTGTTCCCAACTACTCTACATTTGTCCGGATGTGAGGAACTGATGTTTAAGTATTAACGCCGTGGCGTCACACATTGTCCTTTATCTGATTCACTTATTTCTTTACGGGGAAATCCGAACTCCATTTGCTTTTGTTGATGTACCTCTGTAATCGGATGGAGTTATTGTTCCCATTGCTTACTACAATAAAGCAGTCCCAATCAGACACATATGTTTGAATTGATAAGATAATGAGTTTAGGATATGATTCACATAAAACATTTACTCAAGATAACAGATTTTGGGCGAGCCAAGTTTAACAGTTCCATCCAACTGTTTTTCACTAGCTAGTGATTTTACAATACAATCAATTTTCACAAAGCAAGGCAGCAAGATGTTGAAGAGTGATGAAACAAATTTGGGTCCTGACGGATCCCAAAAGGACGGGGTTGAAACGGTCGAAACCTCAACACCATCAGAAAATTTTAAGGAAGCCGATGACACCACCAACCTGAAGCCAAAACTGCGACGCAAATGTTGTTGCAGTGGTAAGTGTAGATATATGTGTAGTGACCGTTTTAGTCATCTTAAGTGACCTAGTATTGTAAAATGACAACATTTTCCCGTTTTTGGCGTCCATTGTGAGTGCGAATATTTCCATGTGTGTTTAAGTATCACAATTGTCATTCCCCTGTTTCGATAATTTTGACAAATTATCGATTTTTGTTGTTCATTATTAGTAAAAATGGTGGATGGAAGAACGCTGTGCTGTGTAAAAATATGGAAAACAGTTGTTTGATAAAAATTCTGGTGCGCTTAAGTGGGTGTCGTGGGAGGGGGCGGAAAAACTGCGACGCCAGAAAGAGTACCATTCCCATAAAACCTAATTTACAGCCAGGAATGTCCCCTTATCCGTTATAAACTATAAAGTCCAAAAGTTTTTCATTCGTTTTGCACACGGTAGTTTCAGAAATAATGGGATACCTCGCTCAATTTTTAAAGGCCCACCGCTAAATAACTGTGAGTATGTTAATACGTATTACAGTAAATGACGTGATTATGAAAATGTAGTTAATTCAACAAGCGGTTAGTCACAAGAATATACCATGTAGTGGAAATTGGGTAGGTATCGTGTACACCTATTGTGCTTTGTACTTGATATGGCTCATACTCCTTGTATGATGCATGTGTCAAGCACAGAAGTTAATCCTGGGCACTATAAGATCAAATAAATTGGAAAAAAGTTACAGTGGTTGAGCCACCTACCGCCGTAAATATTATTGGCGAACTGTTCTTGTCTGTCTGATAACTAACAACAATAGCAATCGCCGTGTGTGGGTATGATGATAAGAGTGATGAGAGACCAATACTACTCAATGAGGCAATGTGAGACACATAGATCTTCGTGCATTCGCTCAGCTTTATTGTTGTTCACTCCTGCGCAGCTAGACCCTGTCTGTCTTCTCCAGACGCTTCACTAGTCTTTTACATACATCATTCCTTCTTCTGGTCTAACAAGGCCCACTACAAGCATCAACTACCTATGTACTCTAACAATATTCAGCAGTATTTACATGCCTAAATTTTTGGTTCATTTCAAAATTTAGGCATGCAAAACGTAATTTTAGGACAAGTGGTGAAGGGGTGCCTAATTCACAGTGCCTTGCTGGTTTGTCTCCGAGAAAACGACAGCTTTGAACATGGGATTTGATACATTTTGGTTATCAAAATCATTCACAATGTAATCTTATCTCCATTGGAATAAAACATAGGCTTGTGAAGATATGGTACGACATAGTTAGTGTGCAAACGTGCAGTACATTGAAGCCGACTGTAAACGTGGCCTGAGTGCCACACCCCAAAAAACGTTACTGTGAACGATTTTGAGTTAATGAAAATGGCGGAAGTGTCATATGGAGACCGTCATATTCATGCTCTGAAGCAGTGTCCATGCAATGGTTTGCTTTATTGAGACTTGTGGCTACAGGAGGATGGGATATACTAAATTAAACATGATTTGAATTGTAGAGGCTGATACTCTGGAAGTCGCTGTCATTATGGCGGAAGACACGTATCTAATCAGCCACAAGATGGTGGAGCTTTGTGACAAACTCCGTCTCGAGGAGGATTTTAAGAATTCTATCAAGCAAGACCACCCATCGCTTCCGACCCTCCGACACATTCTTGACGCATGGGTCAGCAAGAGTGGAGCCAGTGAAGCTTTAATTGCCACTCTGGGAGACACTCTGAGAGACATGGGGTTAAAAGCTGTGTTTGGTACTGTTGATGAGTTATTATTCTTGCAGGAACATAACTTATTTTTAGTGTTGGATAATGTTCCGCAGAAAATTTACTACTATCATTCCGGGAGACAACTACTGTTGTGTTTAAGAAGACATGCCGGTGCTCAATGTTAAGACCACAGCAGCAGCAACAGCTTTACTTCACTCACAATCACTCACAGGTGGTTGAGTACCACGACCAACGGGTTGCACATGTGTCAGCTCCTCAAGGTATACAACACATTGTAATATTGCACGTTTTTAACGGGGTGGTACACAGGTTGTTATATAACATTTTTGTACCCTTAATACTTATCTGACTAAGATGCTGCAATGTGACCAGTGTCGATAATAGTTCTGTTGTCCGTTACAGGGGGTAGACCTCGCATTGAACCGATGAATGAAGATGCCGACGATGCGCTCTGTCACATGTTTAACAGTGCTAGTATCAACAGTGGTAAGGTCTCAGAGAAGTTGAAGTTGTACATGCACAATCTTCCTGATCGGGGAAAGGATAAGGAAATTGTGGACGGTATAATTCAGGCTGCTCAGATACCAGAAATGGATGAAATCGAGGTAAAACGCGAGGAGTACAAGACTTCGATTTGGACAGGTTGGTGGAATAGGAAGGACAAGGGGAAGCCAAAGCCTCTGAAATTGAAGTTGAAGGCCAAGAAAGGTAAAACGTCAAGTTTGAACAAAAATCTGATCATCCAGCAACTTCAGAACACTAACGTCTGCCAGAATTTCGATGTGAAAGTCACGGACAATCCTGACATCAAATAATGCAGTATTACCATTTATCATTTCAAATGTGAGTCACTATGACGTACCAACAATTCGTTATACAAAAACAGCAGAGATTGTAATACATCAATTTGGTATCAAAATTGCGTCAGCCTTTACGTATCTTATCGTGGACATTGATTCCCGAGATAATGCGAGTTTTCTGAGTTTGAAGGCATCCTGCTGAAGTGCTCCAAGATAAACTCTCATCAAAGCTGTCATAATTCTATTGATGGGACCTGGATTCAGTTCAACTTGTCAAGTTTTGAAGCATTAGTATTTAAAAAATCTAGGTAGCAATCCAACCCTTTGGTTGCATTTGGTGGTTAAAATGCAATATTTTGACTTTAATATCTGATATCTGAGACATAAATATCTGAGCAAACATATCTAAGATACAAATTTTACAACCGCATCTACCTTTAATCAGAGCTGAGGTATGTGGGGATAAAATAATAGGTGCATGTTGGAATACACATCGCCTTTTAATATACGGTTCTGTACTGTAACTGTAGTGTTATGAAATGAATGAATGACCAAAGTTAATTGGTTTCAGTTTCATACACCATCAAGTTTATCTATGATCTGCAGTCTTATCTTTTTATAATTTGCACCATGACTATTGTACAGCGCTATACCAATTATGGTATTTTTTACACTTCTGTCGTTTTTATTGTTCACTCGTCTTTATTTTGACATTGTCTTTTTGCGACCTTCTGCGTTTTATCTTTGCTTCTGTTGAGCACTTCTCGCAACCATCCTAGGCATCAATTTTTCAGCAGCAAGGGCACGACGGGTTTCAGTTACATTACGTGAGAATGCAACGGATGGGCCATTGGGAATGAAGGCAGTTAAGTGTGTTGTAGTGGGAACCGGTGCTGTGGGCAAAACGTCAATGTTTCTCGTCTTCCTTGACAACGGACGAGAGGACAACATGCCGACGACCTCAGATAATTTTGCTGTGTCTGTCCCAAATAAAATAAATCCCAATCACATATCGCCAGGGTCTATCAAAAGCAACTATTACTGGACAACAAAGACACGCATCAATGCATAAAAGTTGTTAATGGCAAACCCTGTTTAAGATTATTCAACTCATATATAACCTCTCAAGCATTATACGATACGATTAATGGTCACGTTCTTGGAACAGTATTCTGCATGTTCTTCGTCTCAAGGATTCGAACGTACGCAAGCACTGTCATTGCTTCGATAAATAGGATACATCCAGGGGTTGTATGAAGTAAACAAACAATAAATGATTTGTCCCAATTTGACTTGCCTGAACGACACCAGTTCATTGATTGATTGATTGATTGATTGATTGATAGACTTTTATTCCGACTACGGTGCTTCAGCGTATGCTGCTTTCCAAGCCCTGTCGT